>LR737398.1:2654634-2684779 GCA_902655005.2 Marronus borbonicus | reverse complement strand
AACACGAGTCTGTTTAGTCGCTGCAAAAGAGTAATAATTTCACCTGCCTTGGTAATCTCCCTCGCTATATCCAATTTAAGAGTAATCTTCATTTATTGAAAAAGATTCTCTTTATCTTTTGCCTTACGCCGTTGCAGCGTCGGCGAATTCGGATCCTCGGCCCATTTTTTCATTCTTCTCTATTCTGTGATTTCCTTTCAAGTCTTTTAAATACTGTTTTTTCGGCTTTTTTGTGTTACTTGGATTCTCCTGTCTTCCATATTCTTTCTCGGCCTCCCTACTTTTCCCTTTCCATACCTCTTTGCTCCCGCTAGTTTTTGTTATTCTCTCTGGGGTAATTTCTGGTACGTGACCAAATTGCTTCAGTTGTTTTTCTACTATTATTTAACTGATCAATATCTCTGATTTCCTCGTTTCCGTATCTTTCCATCGTGTTTTACCTGCGATTTTTCTTAAATGCTTCATTTCAGCTGCCGCATGCTTCACTTCCATCTTTTGGAACCACTACTGTGTTATACATTCTGATTTTTCTTTTTCTAGATAATTCCTTCTTTCTTGGTTTATTTGGTGGTAAATTTGTGTTGATTTCTTTTTTGTTCCGCCCAATACTTCGATATCTGTTTTTCTAGTGTCATCTCCGCATTTGATGTTTTCTTCGCCCTCCATTCTATTTACTTCCCATGTATATATGTATCCCATACACTTTCCTGCCATCATAGTGCTTCCTCCTCTTTAACATCTCTGACCTTACTCTGTCACTTCCCGCTGTTTTTCCGATCTCGAGCCTTCTTATAGATTCTGAAACTTTTTCGTCTGTTACCTCGAATTCTGCAAATCTTCCTCTTCCCTAACAATTTTCAGTATATGTCTTGAATTTCGTTTCGTCGTAGTCCGTACATGTAGTATTTCCTCCTGTTCTGCGTTAAGAATATCTTCTATATTTCGTATCTATTCTCTTTTATTTCCTTCTAGGCTCCATACTGTTTTCCAAAATCTATTTTTACACATCTCTATTGTCTTTCCAAAGCTTTCCTTCTTCGCTCGTTTTACAGCTTGTTTTACTTTATTTCTTATTTATATGTGACCCATTTTATCTTCTAGTTATTATGCACCTTTTCATGCTATTTTCTTCTTAATATTTGCTTTTTGGTCGGAACATATCGATTTCCATTGCTATGGGTTTATGGTCTGCGCTTAGTTCTGTATCCGTTACGCTTTTTAGTTGTCCGTCATCTCTCAAATGGATACTGTCCCGTGATTGTGAAATATGTTTCCTATTAGCCCTTTTCTTCTGTTTTATCGCTCCATATTCTTCCCCATTCTCTCTTTCTCCCGTGCTATCAGTCGTTTCTTGTAATATATAATAAAATTCTATTATCTTTATTACTTTTAATCTTATAATTCTGGGGTTAATTGGCATCCAGTCCACTACTCCCTTTGCGCCCTCTCGATTAATTTCTCGACTGCGTTTACAGCCCTCTCCGTCATCTCTACGCTTAAATATCTCCAGATATTGTATATGTTCGTGCGACATGTTGTTATTCAATTTTCTTTCATTTCTTTCATTAGGAAAGATCCACTCAACATTATTTGGAAACCGTTGCATCCTTGCAACTAAAATCGCGAAGGGTGGTTGTAATTCTTCATTTCCAACGTGGATACAATGCACTTTGATTTTTATCTAAAAGGAATGTCCAACACAAAGACAATTAGTCGATCTGCGCTACAAATAATTATCTTCTCTCCTCCGGGAACTTCTCATAATTTATTTTATTCACCATTATTGAGCATTTAGTAGTTTGCAATATTTTCGAGTGTGTAAATGTTGCTATGATCTGTGAGATGTGCGCTCATCATATTTTGTGTTGATTGATATATATTTTTGTCTTTTCGAAGATATTCGTAACTATCTGCATTTACTGCACAGAAACAAGCGTTTGCTTTGAAGTTTTTATTTCCTGTTCTAGAAAAAAAAAATACAAGCAATGGGAAATAATTGTGCAACAATAATTATAATAATCCGAAATTAATGACTACAGCGCACGAATGTAACTAATACACGTCCATTAATCTATGTTTATGCACGTTAACAATATTTAATATCTCGTAACGTCAGCATTATCATTTTTCGAAGAAAAGCATCAGCGTAAGTACGACACTAAAAAAAAAATTAAATATGTATATGTATGCAATATTGGATTTATTTATATGCAAACTAATTTGATGTGTAATAGACACGAACACATGTGTACACATTACGTATCTAATGGGTTTCTATATAATGTATTGCACGCTGGAGTGTTTTAAAATTATTTGTTGCTAAGCGTCTAATGGAATACTATCGAAGAATGAAAGGCTTGCCCGGCCGGTTTATAAATAAATATCTATAAATTGATTAGTGCTCGATTAGAGTAGTTAGGTAATGTGATGGTGCTAAAAGCTAAGCGCCTTTTTTTTCTACTAATAAGTTGCTATTGTACGTATAACTGAGGTTAGGTGTAAAATTATACAAAGAGAAATTGTTTGAATTTTGGAGATTGGTAGTACCACTTGAGTACCAATTTATACCACTTGGAGACGTATTATTCTAATCATAATTTTGCTTAATATTGTGAAATGTTCGTCAATATTAATGAAATTTTGTTTGTTGAAGTATTTTCTTTTAGTTAACTTATCCAGAAAATGTATTTAAAGGAGCAAATTTTTTCCACAAATTACTATCCTCCTTAGGCCCGAGTTGACAGTTTTTACAATATTTATTATTGCAATATTTAGATTTTACTTTTACTGCAAAAGATCTACATCTAAAGTAATATTTTTTTGAATTAGGGTCCCTGTTTTCTTTTTCTCTCTCAAAGTATGTAAAGCTCCCAGACACTACAAGGTAGACAGAGCACTACTTGAACACTGCAGGAGTGGCCTTGTTTTTCACTCTAACGAAATCAAAACTTTGTTGCTTGTCCGCTTGTGAAACAAGCGGAAATCTCGCTTCCTTTTTCAACATCAGAACTTAAGAAGAATAGTCAAATCAATAGATTGTCTTTACTCATACGGTAAAACAATGACGTACGTAAAAAGTAGAAAAAAATAGACAAAGTGCATGTAAAGTTATATGCTACTGTAGGCTACGTTCCATTGTGTGTTGATTTTGCTATAACATTTAAAATATTTAAATAACGATAGCAAGGACTGTGGCGTAGGATCATTCGTGCCCTCGAAACAGCCGTCCCGGATTAATTATTATATAATTAATTAAACTTGTGTGTGTAAAACAGAACATTCCACACTGAGAAACATTTTTTTTAAGTACTTGCAATTGAATTTTTTTAACACAAATATAAGCAGTTTCTTCATTAGTGCAAGAGCAAAACGTTCTTCCACATAAGATTAATGTTATAGAACTTCATCTTTAACAAACTTACAACACGTTAAAATATCGTCAATATAACAAACAAGTAGCTTTAATTATAAATTATACGCCGGTTTGTAGATACATTACACCAGTGTTACTCACATTGTTCCCGTTTCTGAACAACTTCTTAGATGGACAGTTTGTTGAGACCCATTCGCTACTTTGGCAGCCTTTAAAAAAATATAAAAAAATATAATCGAATATTTAAAAAAAATCACAACCACACAACGTGTGAAGATATTTGATGCTAACTCGCATTGTTTTGTTAGCAAAAAAAGACATGTATCAAAAGCTTGGCTAAAAAATAAAAATTCGGGAATTAATTATATTTTATGCGAAAATCGAACACAACCGTTCGGTCTCCGGTTGAGAATGGGGATCGACGTATTCTCGAAACAACTGTCCCCGATTAATTAACTAAACTTGTGTGGTGCGGAGTGTGTCGATACTTTGTGTTATTTGCCATAAATGTATTATTTACTAATATTAAAAAGATTACAGCCCTGGAAAGAATAGATGGCGAACAGTATGATTGCTTCGTAGTCTTCACGGATTCAAAGAACCGTTGTTTTAGAAGGCATTAAGAACTTTAATTTTAAATCTTCCTCAGAGCGAAAAATATACTCTTGGTGTGGATAAAAGGCCACTCTGGCCTTTTAAACAATGAAATTGTGGATAGCCTTGCTGAAGAGGCCATAGAGAGTGGGCAATATAAAAATTATCGATATCGATCTGCATATCAGGATAAGCCGACCAATTATTATTTGTTGTACCCGAATATGCAGAAGCGTCATTGAGCAGATGGGTGAAAAGAGTGAAAAGAGCACTCTATACACAAATCACCTGATTAATGTTCAACCATGGTAGATTTCCTGCGCACCTCGAAAAAGTCGAAAAGTTGGCAGTGGTAGGATAAATGTGAAAATTGTAGCGATAGAGGCAAACCAGACAACTTAGCGACGATCTCTACAAGGATTTGATTGGATTGGGGGTGTATACACCTTTCAACATTAACCATGTGCTGTCCATGGAAAGAGTTGAGGTATTTATGCAGTTCATCTAGTTCTATCAGTTCATATCAGTTATCACCTGTTGGTCCTTTCGGGGTGTTAGGTGGAAGAGCTTGTGTAAACGGCTAATGGTTAATACCAATGCCAGTTTTGAAGGACAAAAATATTGAAAAGCACATGGTTTAATATTGGGATGGCAACCAAAATCTTGTCATCATCTCGACATCCAATCGCAATACTTCTCAGTGCTTTGATTTTGAAAAGAATCTAAATTTATTAATTGGCCTAGATTTTCATGTTTGATATTTTTAAGAACGTATCGTTGCCGAAGGTAAGGTTCGAACCATTAACTTGAGCGACTTATATCTTTTGCTCTGCCCGCTGTTATTGTAGCATAACTATCGAAGTAATACGCTTAAAAGATTCTTCTTCTTTTGCTTTAAACCTTCTTCTATCTATCTATCAATCTTTTGCAAAGAGATGGCGAATTAGTAGGTTTAAGGCGAAAAATAACCATGATATAATTTTTAGATTAATCCCTCACCATCACATTCTATTAAATAATACACGATAAGAAAGCATTTTCATCCTCGCAAATACTCTTTGAAAACGATCGTACTCGTATATATATATATATATATATATATGCGTCTTTTTCATATAAATTCTTCCCATTCTAATGTGTATGCGGTCTCCGGTATATTATGCGCCTATTTTTATGCAGAACGCTCTTTACTTAACGTCCATAAATATTCCGCAGATTAAAGCACCAGTCGTCTCGCATACGTATGTATTTATGTACGTATTTATTGGTATCTTCGCCATTTTTTTTTCCAACTGTAACTATAACCGACCTACCCACTCCGAGGATACCTGTTTAATTTTTCATATTATAAAATTATGCCGAACAAATGCTTAGGTGCCGCCGCGGTTCCCATCCTCTATCTACCTCCAGCAACGGTGCCACGGTTCGACCATTACGCTTCGCGCATTCTTCGGATGCTTCGGATGGTCGAGTGTGCCCGACGAATAATTTTAATAAGATCTTTCGCATTCTGCACATAAAATTATTAATAGAATGAATAAGTACTGAATTTATATATACGGAGAATTGTCAATAAGTTTTACAGATTTGTTTTTTTTTTTTTTTGAGAACTTCAGGGTCGTATCTTTCTGTTGTTGATTGGAACTGTTCTGGAACATCTCTGAATGATTAAGGATTAATCTTGGTTTTATAGATTGTCATTGTGCTCATTGTACTATAAGTCCAGTTAGATGTAACCAATTAAAATTAACATGTTAAGCTTGTTCTTCGTGATATCCCCAGAAGGCTTATATGAAAATCCTAAAGTAGTTACGTTTGTGAAATTGCCTTGTAGAACTTATTTGCTGTTTTTAAATGGAATTAGTCCTTTTCCTTTATTGATGGTGACGAACTGAAGAAAATATCTTCTTTATTTATCGCTATAAAGATTTATTTATCTTCACTAAGAACTGATTTCCTTAACGTGTTGATCCTTTCGGAACCTCTTTATTTTTTTGAAAAATTTTAGATACTTCATAAAAGCAAATGCAGCAGATGGTCCACGCCTGCATAAGTTTCTTCAAGTCCGAAGGAGGTAGTATTTTTGTTTTCTCAAGTTCAGACAGAGTATAGGCAAATACGTGATCCTAAATTACTCTGCAAATTCAGTTTTGTATTTCCGGTGATCCTCAATGACCGAGACTATCCAAGCAGTAGAGATTTTTGGAGATTGGCTGCTTTATCTTACCACCATATAAAAGAATGTCTTCTAATTCGTTTTTCATATGATATTCACTGTTCTTTGCGAGAGCCAGTTGATTTTTGGTATTGAAAAGATCCCTCCGTCCAATTATAATAGCATCTCGAAGGAATTACGTCCTATTGAAGCTAAAAGAAAGTACTTTGAAGGCTTGTCTGAAGGCATGATCAAAATGAAACGAGTACTTTGAAATTTCGCGAGCTGTATTTTCTCTATCGAGATGATTCATTTTGTATGTGTTGGCAGTACTGTTAATTTTTGTGTAATTTGTTTTTGGAGAGCAAGTAAACAAGTCGTAGTTCAGTATATTTGGCGGATTGTTTGCGTGGTTAAAGAATTTGTTTGAAATTTTGTATTAAAAATAGGATTAAGTGCAGCGAATCATTCAAAATGTAAAAGAAAAGGTATCTAGCAATAATGCTGTGTTGTAACCACGAGCTTATGAATGCTACAAACGCATTAAGGAAGGACGAGAAGATATGGAAGGCAAGTCCGGGCGTCCTCGCATGTCCATCAGTGATGAAAACGTGCAAAAAGCTTTTAACGCCTGGCCGAACAGTAAACAAGAACTATTACTTTCAAGTTTTGCGAATCAATCTGAAAAAGACGGACCGAAGTTCGGAGAAGCAACTCGCGGATTTTGCCACACAACAACGCACCGGTGCAAATCGTTTTGCTTATTCAGCAGTTTTTGGTTGTGCAGCCACAACCACCCTATTCTCCAGATTTGGCCTCCTGTGATTTTTTATATTTACCAAATTTAAACGGACACTTAAAGGACGTTTTTTAGCAATAGATGAATAAAGGCAAAATCGCAGATCGTGCTCAAAGCGATACTAAAACTACGCGGGCGTGAGTGTACAATATCACAGAGAAAACGTGAACATGATCCTTTTCTGTGGGAGTTTATAAGTTGAAATGAGCGAAATTGCGGACATCTTGAGCGATCGCTAGTTATGGAGATCGAGAATGCGCTCCCGGGAGGCACATTTGGCTGGCCTTAATAATAAACTGGATAGCTGTTGGGGCACTGAAAATCAATTGATACACTAACGACCACTAGATCTTCGTAGAGTGACCGTATGGTGCGTCATTTGGGCAAGCGGCATATTTCCTAACCAGTAAGTGATACTGCGTCAGTTACTGGTCGTTATCGTGACATGTTAGAAAGCCTTCTTATCCCCAAATTGAATCAATTGTGACAACAGCATAGGTGGTTCCAACAGGATAGTGCCACACGACACACAGCTCGTGTTAAGATGTAAATTTTACGAGAAGCTTTTCCTGGCTAAATAAAGTGATATCGGCTGGCCTCCACGATCCCCACGATTTGATAACCTCCGATTATTTGCTATGGGGGTACTTAAAGGGAAAGGTTTACACGAACAATCCACAATCCACGTTCGAAAAAAAAATTATCGAAATAACAGCTCAAGTCTGCGATATAAAATATAAATTGTAATTTTTTTTACTTAAAGGTTATTTAAAAGAGCGTCGCTCAGAGTTAACTTAATTCCAGGATTTTCATAGGTACACATTTTTAACACATTACCTACAACTTAATACCATCATCACATGATCACTGATCACTGTTGATCAATAATAATGGACAATACTTGTTAATGGAAATATTGTATCATCACTAAAAAGTGAACCACACGCGATTCCAAATTATAGCTTGTTAAAACTTGTACGTGTGATGAGATTCATTGTGTGATGAGATATGGTCAGAACTGAAACGTTGGGTGCAAACTCAAGCTTGTCCTAATAACATACTCCTATGCTCCATTCACATTGTGCATTCCCATAATTAAATTAAATTAAATTAAAACGATGAAGAGCACACACGAAAATGAAGTAACATGAACTATCTGCTATAAGCACGCGATTATTAAAGGAAAAATTTGTAGCCAGGGAAACCACCAATGATATTGTCGAATTAGTGCCTAATTTATATTTTCGATTTTATAATTACTATGAACGAAAAGATATCATTGATTATATTACAATTAGAGAAAGGATAGCCTTATATTGTCCGTCTAGAAAGTATCCGGAATTTATTATTTTTCTTAATTTTAATATATTTCTTTTTTGTTACGTCCTAAAACAAAAGTAGTGCATCAAGTAGGTTGTGCCAACTGTAGGCCATGGCAAAAATCATATAACAACACCAGCTGTCAAATATTGTTGATTATCAACTGGCTTAATATTTGTGAAATAATGTCGCAAGTAGAAAGAAGAAAGTTGGTGGAATATTTGTGTAGAAAAGGTGTTCAAAACGTTAAGAAATTAGTGCAATTGACTGAACTCGGAAACAGTACAGTATATGAGACAATCAAGAGGATCAAAAAATAGGAGAGATCTGAGCCATGGACCAGTTTCTGGAAGACCGCGTAAGATTAGCGGAAACAACCTAAACGCTTTAGTGACTTTAGGACGACAAAACCCGCGCCTAGGATTTCGAAAACTGGCCAACAGATTTGGAAATCAACGTCAAATAAGAGTGTCTCCAGAAACTGTCCGCATCTCACTGAGAAGACAAGGTTACTTATCAAGGAAACCAAAAAAAATCCCTGCAATGACACCTCTCCAAAAGCAACGAAGAATAGATTGTTGCCAACGATATCGAGACGATAATTTTAGTGATGTTTTTATATCTGACGAAAGTTATTTTCAGCTTGGTGCAAATCATTTAACAATCCTATCAAGAGAACCTGTTACCGTTCAAATTTCCAAATTTCCCACAAAAATAATGGTTTGGGGAGCAATCTCTCAGCGTGGTGCTACACCTCACTGTATAATTGATGGCACCGTTAATAGTGCAAAGTATTGTGGCTTTCTTCTTGAAACGGATCGTGCTTTCTATCTCGAAGGATGGCGCGTTTTCAACGGGATAATGCAAGACGCCATACTTCTGCCTACACTAAAGCTTGGATGCTAGAACAAAACTTGGCAACAATTCCATGGCCAGCAGCTTCCCCAGATCTTAGTCCCATCGAAAAGATATGGGGACTAATGAAAATTGAAGTAGAACGAGCAGCACCACGAAATAAAGACGATTTGATTCGGTCAGTTTTACAAGCCTGGACCACTATCACCGAAAAGTAAAGCGTTGACCTCGTTTCGGGATCACCTGAGCGTTCAGTTAAGTGTTTACGGTTAAATGGAGATTGCATTAGTAAATGAGATGAATTATTTGTTGTGATTTTATTATTCAAGTAAGAACCGTCAAATTATAGCTGTGCTTTTTCTTTTCCGGATACTTTCTAGACGGACTTGCTTCTCGTATATTAGAATGAGTTGGAATGCTCAATTTTTCGTTACAAGCACTTGATAATCCTCTCTGAACAAATTAATATCAACTAATCAACATTTTCCGATGTACGACATCAATTACAAGCCTTCCACTTTTATTTAGAAGATCCTTGTAGGATATAAACCAGCTTTAAAATAATGCAGAACAAATTAATGGTATCGCAAAACATCGAAGTTCTTGCCTCTTCGATCGGTAATTAATTTATTGCTAATCTTTAATTCAAAACACTAACAACTTTAATAGGAAGCGGGACGAACCGAAACCACGTATCGTCGAACAGGAAATGTAATAATTAGAGAATGATTTATTAATAAAACGTTACGATTCGTAGAAACCGAGTTTGACTATGTACATACGTATATACATTATACATACGCGTACATATGCACAGAATATAACGCGAAGTGCCACATGTAAATGGTGTACCGCATCGTGGATCGTACACGTGCGACATCTACACGTAGATACCTATACTATATTAATGCATATACGCGCGCATAATCTATCAGGCTCGTACGGCATAAATATAAATGAAATTCTATATTTCAGAATTAAACGGCGATAAATTAAACCGGTGGCAATGCATATGATTATTTTACGCCATGCAGACATGTCATACTATATGTATAAGGGAGTACGCGTCGTCTAAATAATTTATTTCGGAACCGGGACGGCCGGGTCGCGGAGTTACAATGGATTCGAATCTAAATAATTTATATGCACTCTCGAAAAAATACACTTCCTTTTCATATTTCATGACGTCGAATAAAAAATAATAGAATATTATATTAGTTAATGTCCGCGCGTACCCCCCTTATTCTTTCGCCCGCGACCCCGCCCGTAGGTACCGCCCCTGCGTGTATGTAGTCCGCTTGAGTTTGTATACAGGGTCACTCGCGACGATAGTCTGTTAGACGTATCTCTGGAAGTCCTTTTGAAATTTGGATGGAGGATAATATGGAGTGGCGGTTGGTGCTCAAGAACAAGCCCGCGATTGGTTCTCCACAATCGGGGTCGATCATAGCGTTTTGGTCGCCCGTAACAATTTTTTTAAACAAAAACAGGAATGAGGTTGGAATTACAATAGAGCGACCTCAACGAGGAACAAGAAAGAAGAGTTAATAGAGACGTTTGCTCTTATATTGCAAACAACTGGTACTATACGCCGGCTTATTTTACTTTACCAATAGATCAATTTCAGAAGCGACGCAAGAAGGTAGAAATAATTTATAATAAATTATAAAAGTTATAATAAATTATAAAAGTTATAATAAATTCAAATTTTTCAAAGAAAGAGATAACTGTTGAAGATGTGACTATAAATTCAAAATTTATAGAATTTTGGCCACGAAAACACCGTTTCGTTCCGGTCGCCTCCGCCTAGCGCCAGCCCTGCCACAATGCACCAGCACCTTCTGTGGATAAGGATATATTTTCTAGCAAGTTGCGCAATATGCAACCATCATCAACGTACTTTATACGAGCGCATCAACTTTTTACATTTATCTGGAATTACTTATTCATATTAAATTAGTTTTTCTTCGTCGTTGAATTTTAAATGAGTCGCAGAGATGTACATGTAATAATTATGTATGAGCACCTATGTGGGTGTTCTCTGTGCTGCTCTCGGTTGGGAGAAAAGATGGATACGCACCGGTATAATAATAAGATTAATGAGGAAACGGACCTATGGAAGAACTCTGGAGGGAAGTCTTGAAGTTAGTTGAGCCAGGCTACGGCGAAAGATTTTGTTGTGACAGCTGAATCCGTTGGTTCTTAGTGAAAAAATTTAAAAAAAGAGGTGTTCCACAAGAATCGATTTTGGGACCGGTTTTATTTTTACTACACGTTAACGATCTACTTGAGACATCTAAATATAGCAGCATATTGTATACTGATGGCACTTCTGTAGTGGTAAAAGGCAAAGATCCATTAAAAAAAGAAGTATTAACGGCTTTAGAAAATTATAAGAGGTGATTCTCAAAAGATGACTTAAATTTGAACGTATGTAAGATAGACTTGAAGTTGGTTAAGTCAGGCTACGACGAAAGATTTTATTAACAGCTGAATCCGTTGGTTCTTAGTGAAAAAAATTTAAGAAAAGAGGTGTTCCACAAGGATCGATTTTGGGACCCGTTGTTTTTTACTACATGTTAACGATGTACTTGAGACATCTAAATATGGCAGCATATTGTGTACTGATGGCACTTCTGTAGCGGTTAAAGGTAAACATCCATTAAAAAAAGAAGTATTAACGACTTGAGAAAATTATAAGAGGTGATTCTCAAAAGATGACTTAAATTTAAACGTATGTAAGATAGACTTGAAGTTAGTTAAGTCAGGCTACGACGAAAGATTTTATTAACAGCTGAATCCATTGGTTCTTAGTGAAAAAAATTTAAGAAAAGAGGTGTTCCACAAGGATCAATTTTGGGACCCGTTGTTTTTTACTACATGTTAACGATGTACTTGAGACATCTAAATATGGCAGCATATTGTGTACTGATGGCACTTCTGTAGCGGTTAAAGGTAAAGATCCATTAAAAAAAGAAGTATTAACGACTTGAGAAAATTATAAGAGGTGATTCTCAAAAGATGACTTAAATTTAAACGTATGTAAGATGTACTTAGTAAATTTTACCTGTTTTAAGCAAGATCCTAGAATTGCAAACTACAATAATAAAATGCTTTATCAAAGTAAAGAGCATTAAATTTATTTGTATCTTCCTTGAGCCCAGTTACTGAAAGGAACGTGTTAATGATCTGATCTCTGCAGCGTTTCCTCATTTAACTATGCTTTTTGGGCGATGGCTGATTCTATGAACGAGCGGGCTGCTCTTAGATGCCTACTATGCATATCCAATACGGTCTTATCTTCTGGGGTGTGTCTGTTGAGGCAAAGAGAATATTTGTGTTGTATAAGAAGTGGTTTCGGCCTGGAATATAGAGAATTCTGCAAAACAGTTTTTCTTGAAAGTAATATACTTTTTTGAGAGAGAATTCGAGCCTATGTAACAACAATAGAATAGTTTACGACGGCAATATTCGTTGGGATAAAAGACGTTGCAAACAAAGAAAAAACTTTCATAAACAAAAGTGTTTCAACCTGTAGAATTAAAAGCACTAAAACGCAACGCTTTTAAATTAAATCTGCGTGCATGTCCTGTACAATGTTTTCCATCGATTGACTTTTTTATTACATTTAGTTTTGATGCATATTGAAAGGCAATTTATTTTATGCGTTTTACGTTTTCTCAATTGTGTTATTGTGTAATTTCAATGTTTGATTCATATTTTGATATGTGCTATAGACGGTATAATATAATAATAATTATTATTATTATTATGGTACGTCACAATACAAATCGATTGGTTTGCTTTGGAGAATTTTCCTTTGATGTTGGCGGTTCATAAGGTTATAAACAGGACTCCTATAGGTCGGAATTCTTCTGAAGGATTTCTCTTTTTATGGCCCCCAAGTTTTATTACGGAAATTCAATTGTTGATTTTGCTTTGTGCAATAAGATATTCGATCAGTTTTGCTCTGACTATTCCACTCGCATAAATATTGTAAATGTCCAAACGCATTTACAAACTATGCTCGAAAACTATAATTCACATCTAGAGTCGTAAATTCCATCATTCCATTCAGTTCGATCGGGAATAAAAAAAAATATTTAAACTAAATAGGTGGCCCCTTAAGCGCAATCCGTCATAACTGCAAAGAATGCTTTTGTGGCGTTCCCAAATACATTTACAACTTCATAAACAAAGCTATTTACGACGGTTTCTCAATTCGTAAACAGAAAATTTATATTAAATTAAATTACCGTACGGCTACTTCTCGGGAAGCATAAAACGCGTTTCGCGGAGCTTTTTAAGAATTTACTGCGTCCCGTAAATAATATTCAAAAATTAAATGCCCGAAAACAAAAACAAGCGCGCCAACGACGTGAAGAATCTGTTAAAACGTTTTATATCGTCCGGTTAAAACGTTATGGGAACGCGAAGTGTTGTACGCAATAGCTCTCATTCAACATCCAAGCGCATTCCTTTCGGTAAGAAAAACTGTGATGTACACTGTCACTCGTAAAAGTTCGGAAAAGCGTAACAAAATGCAGCGAACAAATACCAACATTATTGTAATATTCCATTAAAAAGTAGCGAATATACCTTCCATTGGTTCAAACTCTTGCCGGGGTCTACCAGGGAACCACATAAAATGAAAAATTAGGATGTGGAACGAAAATCAAGCGGGGGCCAAAAGCACCAGTGCTTTAGCCCACCATAATAATAAATAATAATAACATTTAACGATCCTAAAAGTAGAGTATTTATTCATGCAAGAAGGTTTGGAATTGTGTTTGGTCTATAATTGAAAAAAGTATATTTTTGTCTAATCATACTACTAGACGAAGTACACCATTGTGAAACTTGCGAGCTAGTCGTACCAGCTAGAGATCAGTGGGAGCAAGAGTAGCTACTCTAAATGGTCTCGTCTTTTTCGCAGAAAGCCTAATTCGGAACTGGTATGGGAATGTGTGAAGCGGGCAGATTTGAAAGTGTGCATTTCTGTCAACCGCAGGAAGCTCGCAAGCACATTGCAAAAGAAATTGCATTGTGTTCGGGAACTGTTGGAAACCTTGGTCGGAAAGGACAGGATCTTTACAGCGGCTTTAGAAGCAGTTAGTGCGTCCAAAATGAAAAGGCAAATCGACTAGTAAAGAGCCGCAATGCACTCTCGCTGACCAGCCCCGAGCCTTTTTTAGGATACTTTTGGAGATGGTTAAGGCGGAGATTAAAAGAGACATAAGTGACATGGAAAACATCGGAGAGAAGAATCAGAAACCTTGCATTTCAAGGCTTTGCTGGTAGAACCCTCAAAAGAAAAGCAGCATTGTAATTGGTCTCTGTCCACTAAACAAGCATCTAAATCAAAAAAGGGACACCTGATCCGGTACGTAAAGGTTGCGGGAGGGGAGAGGGAGTTCCTGTACACCTTATTCGCTACTGTAAAGCATACAACAGTATAAGCTGCAGTGACTTAGGGGCACGAAAGGTAGACCCGGGAAAACTCTTAAACATGGGGACGAAGAAAATTCTGCACTCCTACGGGATTGAGAAATTCAGAGGGAAATCGCGGTAGGATATTCGATTGCAGTCTAGGGACCACCTCGTTGCAATAGCAACAATTTCAAAACAAGCAGCTTTTGAGTATGAGATATGAATGTTAATTAATTTAAAATATGCGTAAACAAATCTTCGAAAGACGGCAATTAAATATAAGTAATAAAAACAAGTTCCAGCAAGTGTTAGAACGTTAAATTTGCGTAAATATTTTCTGTATTTCTGCATTCTAATAACATGAATGTGGCGACCGATATACTCGATATTCGATAATGCAGAATTTAAATTAGCCACATCATCGCAAAGATGTATTTTAGATCAATTGTACGGATTTGTGAACAAGAACGCTATTACGCACCGAGCAGTGGGCGCAGTCAAAATTGACCAAATGCGTTTAGAGCAGATGAGCCACCCAAATTCGGATTGCAGCGATCTTTTTTCTCTTTTCTAAAAATAAGGATCATGCATAAAAACGAAAAATCAACCGTATCGTGTTGTTGGACATGATTTTAATGTTATAACAACATCTTTTGGCATAATATCCACTTCCAATCTTTGTTAATTTTAAATATGTAAATTAATATCCTACTAACAGTGAATTTTCTAATTTCTGCTTCTTACGATGTTTAAATACGTATAAACACAGTCGCTCGCTGACAAAGTATCTCATTATATTACACAAGAACAGATTATAGGAAGCCTTTAGAGGAAAATTAATTGAAAAACCACGTAGAATTAATTCATTTACAATCTGTCTAATAAATAACATTCCCCGTTAAAAGAAGAGCCAAAGAAATTAAGAGATAAAGAAGCTTAATACTTACTCAACCGACGTGAAAAATTTATCGCGAAGACATATTTTTTTAACTGGTTTTTTTCCCCCTTTTTTTTGTTTATTAGAATAATTATTTTTAGCGGGTACAGCACCCGCTAGCGATAAACCGTTCGCTAGGGCACTAACTCACCAGCCAACCGAACCCAGTAGTGCGAGAAAGACGGAAAGGAATTTATTAATTTATTCGAGATACCGAAATAAATACGAAATGAATCGATTTTGGTCGTTCTGCTCCTCCTGCCTGCTTCTCGTCCAGTCCCGGGCAAAAAAATTTACGATAATCTGCTTTATTTCGTGTCATCTTTATATTGGGCATCTTCGACCGTTATTCTTGTAGATTTATCTCTACAGGTGAATAATTTGTCCGGAATAAAGTAAACCTTCACATTTATTAGGTAAAAATAATGTTGGCTAATAAAAATATCGGACGAATAGGAAAAAAACGTGAAAAATTGCCTTGACTACGGAGTTATGGGTTGTTGTTAAAGTAATAAATTAAGTAACGTTAAATAATTCAGGGAACGGTTGTAATAGTGAAATTTTTAAGTGGTTACAAGAGGAAGCTGACGTACTAAGCTGGGCAAAGATCTTTAGAAGATTCAAGATTTTACGGCATTTAATTTGGCTTTACATACCTGTTTTCATTCTCTGGATAAACGCATTGTCCCAATAATTATAAGTATTAATATATTAAGAGCTTGTAAAGTAATTGTCACCAAAATAACTTTCAACATAATAGCTTTATTTTTTAAAGTGAGTGTGCATCTCGTACTTGCTCAACGTTGCTTATCACGAAACTACACTTAAAAATTGTAAAAATTGGCAAGCTCCTTGTACTTACTTACTGAGCACTGTTTGAATTCTGCACCATGAAATTGCAGAACTAAATCCGTTTAAACCTATCAAAATTTCAGGAAATCCTGAAAGGCTGTTGAGCTCTCTAATAGACATACAACATTCATGTCGGACTATGTTCATGTCTCTCCTTTATAAATGTAATTTATGATCAAACTCTCTCTCGAGGAAACAATGAATTCACAAGGTAAAATCTCAGAATTATCGTAAAGAATCAATCTTTCAGCAACTACTCGCAAGATATTGAAGTATTACACTGAAAAACATTTGCAGTCGCTAAAAAAAAAGATAAATGCGTAGGATACATTAGATATGAATCACGGAAAACTAGAAGAAAAGTAACAAGTAAATATTACCAAACGCGAATGAGAAACGGGAAACTAGAAAAAAAATGCAGAAGACCCTGCATTAGAATTGCCGTCGCTCAGGTTAATAAAGTATAATGTTTCCCTTAAGCCGCTCCTGAACGTCCTCATGAAAAATTGAATACGTACGAGAGTATAAGAGCACAAATAAATATTTTCTTAGTGCAACTAACTTATAAGCTTGATTAAATATTCTTTTATGAGAAATACGTCGGAGAAAATAAACTTACCGAATGAAAATCGGCTTGAATTATTGATCAGATTTACAAATGGCGTAAGCGGTGACGCTTTACTTTTGTTGGGAGCACGACTTATTTTTAGGTTTATTGTACATATTTAATGTCTTCGTATAAAGCGGGATTATATAATATATAGAACTGTATTATTTCGTCGAATCGTCGTAAATAAATAATTAAATACCGGTTGAATTTAATAATGGTAATAGCATTTTTTATTTAAGTTCTTGTTCAATGCTATTATTGCAACGATTTTAAATAGAACATGTTGCGTCTTGCGATGTACAAGGGATACCTCTTGAGTTTTTACAAAAACAGTTAGAGAATTTTTTTTTTTTTTTTCGTTTTAAGGGGGTATCTCTAAAATATGGTTATCGAAAGCTTCAACAGCTTCTTGAAGTGATAAAAATCGCTGTTCCCGTTTTCTTTGTTTGACATTCGGTAACATAAGGACGTCGTTGGGCGACAAATCAGATAAATACGGGCAATGAAATATTAATTCTATGTTTTTCTGGTTCAAATGATCAATTGCGTGATGTGCTGTGTGAAATCGTGGCATTATCGTGGTGAAGGATGTTGTGACGTTGTTGATTGTTAATCCTGCGATTCTCCAAAGGAATGCTTGCGACATGTTCCGTACGAACAATTTTTATGAAATTGGGTCCTTTTGGAAACACATAAGCAATTGACTGTTGTTTAGTTTCCGATTCGTAGGAATTTCGTTACCTTTTGCGATGTTGTGCACGGATTTTGAAGGTCCTCTCTCGAGTTCTTTGAGCATTTATTTACTACACCAATTTGCATGAGCCTTTATTGTGCTACGGCCTAATTATGTGAAATTCATCTTCTTTATCCCTAAGTATTCATGCAAAATGGAATGTGTTGCAGTCTTGGCTAGGAATGCCTTCATCTAACGGTAAGTCACGTGCCCATCCATTTTAGTCACGATGTCTTTTGGAACCAGAGCCGATTCTGATCGACCGTCCACTGACGGAAGCACGATCACAACAAAATTCTGCAAATCGGTGGCGCTCTATTAGCAAAAGTTGAACGACGGTTTTGAAGGCGATTTTTCGACGCTCGCAGCACCGATCTCTGTGCTGTCGCAGCTTCTCAATTCTCAATAACGTCATCTAGTGGTCGACTGTAAAAAATTTAAGGAGTTGCCCCGCGTGCTACTTATTGCTTGTTTTTAAATTTTTGGAAACAAAATAGTGACAACTTCTTCACTGAATACTGAAGATTTTAAAATTTAGAATATATCGAAGTCACACTGTGTAGTGATGACCCAACGGTGTATACAGGCTTTAAGGTTATTCCCCAACCTGACTCTAAGTTGTACACATTGTGAATGAATGATGTTTATTAAACTGGCGCAGTTCATAAGCCCACCAACAAACCACTTGCATACGTTGTATCTAATCTGTTACCCAAGAATTAAATTTGTTGCTCCAGCTGTTTCTAAAAAAACAGTGGTTACGCTAGCTTAATATTAAGCTAGCCATCGTTTCTGGGAAATGGCTGGAGCAATAAAAATAATTCTTCCAAATTAGCAACAAATCTGCAGTGAGTCAAAAGTTACAACGAGTAGGTACGCAAATAAGCAACAATGTACGCAACTGGGTTGCTGGTGGACTTACAAAATGACTACGCGAGCTTACTAGACGTGAATTGAAGCACAAACACCAGGATCGGCTTCATATTTACACTGACGCGGACGGTTCATAGTCGAATGAAAATGAGGTGCTCTATTCATCCTACAATTTGATGTTGGGCAACAATTTAAGCCTCCAGAGCTTGCCTTCGTATTTAGTACAGAACTGTCAGCGATTTTTAAGGCAACGCTGCAATATTCACGGAAATACAGTTATCATCTCTGATCCAAAAGCAGGCTTTGACAAGTTTAAACAGCACTAATTGTAAGCCTCGTAACCAAACTGACATTGGAAGGAAATATCTGTTAAAGCACATGGATGATGCATCAGTCGATGCTTCAGTTAAGGAAGTCACCCATGTTCAGCTTCGTTCCATCTGCTGATACAATCAGGAGATTTCGATCTGTAGAATATGTAGAACCAGTGGTGTAAGATGCATGACGAAGTGTATAGTGAGAGACCAACTACTTCCTGTGAAGACCACCTATTCCAAAGACAAAAAAGACCTATTCCAAAGACAAAAAAGACCTATTCCAATAGACAAAAACCTGTCAAGACCCGTGTACGTACAATTAATTAAATAAATGTTTAACTGTGGAAAATTTTAAATTGTGAATAGAAGGAGCCCTTGAATGTTAATTACCTGCTTGATAGCGCCATTTATGATTTTTTTTAAGAAGTGCAAGGCATTTATTTAGTGTTAGTGTTTATCTCTAGTTTCTTTTGTTATTCCTTATCTACCTCTATGTCGTGCCATCACGAACAACTTCGTGATGCGCTCGTTTTAGTGTAGTTTCATTCGTCTTGCGGATCCAGTTGGCCTCTGACTACTGCTGCACTGCAAGGCCATACAACAACAAGAATCCAGTTGGAAAACTAGAAAACCATGCTAGATGAAGAGCTTCGAATTTATGCAAAGGAATATAGGATTTTGGAAACCATTTTAACATTAACGAAGGAAGAAGAAGGAGTAAATGTGGACGGCATTTACTCTTGGATTAAACATGAAAGCTCACTCCATACCACACACAAACTGTTTAATTACTTTTTGAGCTTATTCTTGAGGTAAAGGAATATGTTGTCTATCTAGAGCAGCTTTTCACGCGGAATCCAGGAAGCTCGTTCCTAAAACACAGTTATAACTTTTTATCTTCGCAACAGAAGCATATATATTTATTCATACGACGCAACACCATGGCATAATAACATTTTCTTTGAATTTACTACACCACCGCATTTATATCGTGTCACAGTCGCTCATGATATATGCATTCTGTTCTTCATTTATTTATAAAACAAAATTCCAAGCGTATATACGTACCCGCGACCGGCTAAAGGAAAAAAATCGCGAAGGACCGTGGAAAAAATAACAACCGCCATACAGCCTAAAGAGAAGCGAAAAAAAAATCTCAAAAGGATAATAATAAAAGACGAAACATTTCGCCGTATTTCTTTGTTTTTTTCCTCTTTTTTGTTTTTTACACGCTTACGTACACACATGAGGACATTCATGCATATAACACACCGTCCAATGCAAGCGATGGTAAGTAAAAGCAAGCAAGCCGTGTATTTCTTCGAAAAGTCTGAGAGTTTATTATGCATATAGCCTCATATATACGCGAAGAGAAATATGCGCACTGGAAAAGGAGGAAAGATGCACCAAATGGGTACACGCTCGTCTGGACAAGAAGAATTTCTCGTTTATTTTGATACCCATTGTAAATATAAATTTGTATAAATGTATAATATTTATTTTCGGCCATTTCACTTCTTTCCCCCTGTATATGTGTATATACAATGTCGTATTAATATATTTGTTGGTGTCGCTGTACTTGGGTTCGCCTTGCCTTATGCTGTTTCTCTTCTTTATGTGTTTATGGATATGCCGGTCAGGTCCGGGCTCTGGTGAATTTTCAACACGGTGAAGAAATCGCCGTTAACATTATGTTGCTTATAGGCGGGCCTTCCTTCCACTCTTCTCTATCTGGTATTACCGTTTCATAGCACTTGTCAAAGCTGTATTTGGGACTAATGGCGTTGGGCGAATGCTAGTTATTGGCCCCGCTTTGAGTTCCTTTAACAGTAACCTAGCAGCAGTATTCCTTATGGGGACTTATTGGCTACACTCCCTCAAAGGAGAGACAATATTAACGCCGTATTTATGCAGAATAGTGTCAGCGCCATTGCTCCATTGAGCCAGGAATTTTAATTCTCCGAATTTGGATTTGCCTTAATTGCCCGGCTTCCATTCACTGCCGCGTATAAGAAGTACGCGATCCTGCAGGTTTTCGACATCTCTCACCAACAACGGATTGTTCAAGCGAGACTGGCGCGGCTGCAGATTTTCTTTGGTTTTTTATTCGGTAAACTTGGGTATTTTAAAGTTCCTGGGGAACCTGATAGCAGCCCATTCGCGGCATTCAACTTTGAAGAACTTCGAGTTTCACCGTCGTATGTTTTGTAATTCACATTCAGCTGACTTCCTTTACACGTTAGAAGCAGCAACGCATTCTTCTGTCTATTATGACCCAGATATTTAACGGAGTCCCACCATGTTAGTCCTCGACCTTTGCCAACCAGCTCCTCTAGTAGAGGTCTTCGTCTACGTGTAAATTTATTTCAATCTCTGTTAAGATGTTTGATCTGTTAAATATCGCGTTCATAAAGTTTTTTTTTTATCTGAAAAGAAAGAATTTTCTGCATTTAGAAAGTCAAACGCCTAAATATTAAATATAAAAATCTACAGCCAAAAGTTAGTTCCAATGTCCAATGATTTATCCCGTTTTATTTGTTAAATTTTATTGCCAACATGAAAAAAATAAAAACAGGTGAAGAAAGGTGAACTTTCGGTGATACATAGGAGAAAGTTAATCAAAGATATTTTTGTTATTTACATTACTTGTCTGTGTCCTAATATGAGCCATTCGTTCGTCTACAGTCGGAGCACTCATCTAACCAATCGTATGCGATCATGCTCGTTCGAACACGCCTACCACGACAAGAAACTCGTAAATGTAAGTTGGTGACCTGGTAAACACCGTTTAACCTTCAGAATATAACGGAAGGGATTTTATAGGAATATTTCAGATATCCAAATGGTCTTTGTTAAGCAATCTGTGAAAAAATCAGTTATTTTTTAAGTAACTAAATAAATTCGACAAAAAATTACACCAAACAAAGTGCCAAATTAGCAAATTTTGTCTGAAAATTTAAAATTATTCAACAAATGACTAATAAATCGTTTAGATTTATTACATCAACATCTCGACCCCATTAAAAGCCCTTAATCCGCCCCTGTGAGCCTTCACGCTCAAAAATATATATTATTAAGAAGACAAGAATCGTGCAGATAAAGCAACGCAAGGAACTGAGAAAAAGAGGCGACAGAGACGGAAGATTTTCTTATTTATGGACAGTGTTGACAGTTCTCATTTGTTGGCGGCCCACACACCCCGTCTGTCTTTATGTTTAATTTGTAACCATTCTTTAATAAAATAATAAAATATTAAAAGTTCATGGAACTTCAGTGTTATTGAATGTTGGCGTTGTTCTGGCTGTTTCTTTTTACAGTCCTTTGCTTCCTTTTTCTTGTTTTCGCGAGGTTTCTCTGAGGCTCTTATTTATTTCGTTTTCTGCTTACATAGTGCTTCGTCTTCGTTTGCGGAATGTCCAACTGAAAGAAACAGTTGGATATTGGATTAATGTACGAGGATTGTTCAGTGGTAATGCACTTTGTCTTGACTTTATATCGTAATGATCTTCTAACAACTAATGCAATTTTAAATGCACTTCACTACATTAATTTTATAGGTTTGTATTAACAATAAAATTAATAGGTTTGATTATACGAGGGGAATTCGATAATTACTTGGCCTAGACGAACCCGGAACACGTTTAGTTTTTTCTGACTCTAGGCGTGGAAACCTACGTTACTAGCGGTAACTAGACTCCTTCAGCCATTGAGCAGCGTTAAGGATAAGTCTCCTTACTTATGTGCGTTGTGGAAACCTTAAAACATTATTTCTTTTGAACAATCCTCGCACGAATGGTTGAGGATTCTAAGAACTACCATCTAAAAGCAACATTATTATTGTTAATTCGATTTCCGTTAAAGATAACGCCTTTTAAGGGGAATTAGTAATTGATTACACGGACATTTTAAAACTAATAACATCTTTCGAAGGTTTAAATTCCTCGTCGTAAAACCGACGACGAGGTTGAAATCGTAAAAATTCCAAAACTAGACGTTTGTCGCGCTAGGACATCGATGTATTATGCATGTTAGGAAGCCTATAAATCCTGACTTCATCATTTTATGGACGTTTAACTTAATTTTGTAAATTAAAACATAGGTTTATGTATTCCTCTCCGCAGGGCGGATTGTACGGGGAGCACACGGTTATCTTAACTAGACAGATTAGACGGTACATAAAATTTGAACTTTTACGATATGTCGCTATAAAATTCCATCTAGCCCTTCCTCTATAGCTCGCCTAGCCTCTTTCTATAGTATTCGTATCTCCACATGGATAGGAGTGAATGGAGTTCGTTTGCGTGAATGTGACTTGCTACTGTTTAGGCTTGAATCGATAAAGATAGCCAAAATACGTAAATCGTACTGGTTTTTGAAGAAATTCTTTAGCAACCTTATAAAGGCGATATATTAGAAACCATAAATTTATTTTTCTATGTGGTACCAATATTGGAAGTTATAAAAATAGTGATTTATTACATTATATAAAATAGCAGAAACTCAACGAATCTTCCTGTTTGCGTGTTGCTTTTCCAATACGCTAGTATCTAAAGATTTTTGCTCTTTCACTTGCTAGAACCTTGGTTGTTCGTTACACCATTTCCGTTCGGCCCAAATAATTATTTTGCCGTTTCTATTTTGCCATTCGGGATACATATTCAATGCTCAATTTACTGTTATACATGAAACAAGTTAGTGGAGTTAAATCATATGAAGAAGCGAACATTTTACGCAGACTGACTTAAACTGTATTAAGCTTCTTCAGAAAACGAATAATTGTAGTTGCATTGTTAAAAGTATCTGGGAGAAAATTCTGATAAGTTTCAAGCCTAAATATGAAGATGGCTTCACTCGCTGAACAAAATTCTGACAAAATAATTTAGATAATTTTGGAAATTTCAAGCTTGTTATTTGCGTCACTCCTTGTTAATGTTTGTATAAAAATGGGGAAAGTCGAATATCGAACCTTTATTAAATTTTCGTGTATGAAGGGCAACGCACGTACTTAAGAAAGCCGAGATGGACGCTGTTTACATGGGCTCTGCACCACCATCTACAACAGTGAAATTTTGGGCAACTGAATTTGAACATGATCTTACCATCTTAGTTGACGACGAACGATCAACAACTGCAAACACGACTGATATCATCGGAAAGAGTTCACCAAATGGTGCTAGAAGACCCTCGAATTAAGGTTTCTACGTTGGACTACCAACTTCTTGCCGGAGACGGATTCCACGTGGACCAATATGTTTAAGATGTAGGTTTGGGTGAAATGTATTGCGATCTATATTTACCCGTTCGTCGAAAGTAATGATCTTCCGAATTCAATTACTTTTACGAATCGATGGACTGAAGAAATTTGAATAAACTATACCCACTATCGTATGAAGAGGCCCAAAAAGGCTCCCAAAGAGTTCAAAAATCTCACCTTTGAGTAACGAATGACCAACGACTGTAAACACTACTGATATGATCGGAAAAGTTCGCCAAATGGTGCTAGACGACCGTCGAATTAAGGTCTCTACGTTGGACAACCAACTTCTTGCCAGAGACGGGATTCCATGTGGAACAATATGTTTAAAATATAGGTTTGGGTGAAATATGGGGTGGGTCTATATTCCGCTCAATATTTACCCGTACGTCGAAAATAATGATTTTCCGAATTCGATTAATTTTACGAATCGATGCACTGAAGAAATTTGAATAAACTATCGTATGAAGAGGCCCAAAGAGGCAAAAAAGTGATCCCCAAAACAGTTCAAAAATCTCCCCTTTGTGAGTATACATTCTCCATTATTCTACTATCACCCGTATTTCAAGTGTTCTTTTAGCACCATTTTCTAACCCTCCACTTCGCAAAACTGAGAAGTAGACTCTGGTTAAAATTTTCATATGAGTAACATATCATCATAAACTTCTATTTAACGCACAATTTGGTTCGAAAACCTTTCTTTTTGGAGTTTTTTGGGGTTTCTCTTCGCGTTCAAAGAATTTCATTCTGACTTTATCGAAAGGACTAAATTAGTTGTTTTGGATCAGAAGTATCGCCAATTCAGTTATAATTTCATTCGGATGTTTTTTAAAAATCTTGGCGATCCTTTTCTATTTAAGCTTCAAATTTAAGCAAACAAATAAATCGAACCTAAAAAACTGTTTTCCAAGGAGACTTATATTTGGAATGTTATGAAAAAGCTTAAATTTGAAGCTTAAAATCAAATTTAAGCTTCTTAACAACATTCCAAATGTAAGTCTCCTTGGAAAACAGTTTTTTAGGTTCGATTTATTTGTCAATGTAAAAGAAATTGGATTTACATCGATGAATTATTAATTTTTTTTTAACTTTCTTTATCGCATATTTCATCGCCTGTGGTTGACACATAAATAATATAAACACCGACCTTTACAAAAATGTAATAGAATAATTAGTTTTGTACAAACCAAAAAAAAAAAATTAATTATCTTTCATAATTTTGAAACTGTTAAACTATTCTCAACCAATCCCGTATGGAAAATCTAGTAACATTCACAAGAATACCAATCAAACGGAGCCTGTTTGCATGCATTAGAAGCTAACATTATGGGAAAAGCAATATTATAGCCGAGATATTTACTAGATGTTGCCTTAATAAGGTTCCGATATTATACCTGATTACGCTTTGCGAACTTACCTTCAAACCCCGCAATTCGTAACCTTTCTCAAGAAATCTCTTCTATTCATATTTCTTTTTGGAAGATACCATAGATTGTATATTATTTATTTTCTCTCGTAGTAGGCTGCGGTCACGACAATCAGCAAACTAGGATAAGCGATCCAGCCGCCATCTATAATTCCAAACCTATGGCTTCCAATTAACCTGTGGTGGTTCGCGTAGAATATATTTAAATGATTTAGGTCTATGTATGTGTGCTGCTGTTGCTGCTGATGGCATGATGTTGCCATTTCTATTGGAATCCGCCGCTCTTGCGAACGTGGTTATTTCAATGTAACCAACTTGGTAGTGTAAAAATGAAAATTAAAGCGAAAAAATGAATGTATGTGCAATTATGTGGAATGTGGAAGCTTATATGAGGAGAGTGCTGTATACAAGGAGTAATATCGATATCGCACGTATTCTAGATCGTAATTTTAGCTTATTTTAAAGCGTTTTCTCGCAAATCGTTGTGGCTAGTACTTAATTTGAAATAATTTAATGTTTTCCACGCAATCCGTTCATTAAAAGTTGTCACAGTTAGCACCTTAGTCTAGTTCTAAAAATTTGTAGCGGCTCTTTCGTTATAATAAGTTATTTTTAGGCTTGTGTTACTTCCGGTTATGCCGGAAGTCGTTACCAATCGTGATATTTTTAATGGAATTACGTACTTTTTATTGCTTAACTTTCTTATTGAATGTCAGAGAAATGCTTGCATAAGCTCGCTGTTTGAATGGAAGCCTCGATGGAGCAAAATAATCCATTAAGATTTACTTCTTCCAACTGGCTCCGCAAACTATAATTTCGTTGGTATAATTTAGAAGCCTATATTGAAATTTTAACGCCGACAGAACAAATAATACACCCAACACCGCTCAAGGAACACATTTCGCATATCGAGTCCCATCCCATGATGTAAATAACCATCTCAATGCTATTCTTATCGGCATTTGTTGCACAGATACGCTCGCGTAATATATTATTTATTACAAATTACAACATAAGAATATTGCATCCACCCAGACGTGTCGTGTTGTCCGTCTTTCTCTCGCAATCCATCCTTCTCTCTCGCTTTATCTTTCGCACGTAGACGTCCTTCCTCGCGTGCATCATGTGTTGCTATACGATCGCGTACCCCGCCGGTCATTAGGGTCTAGCCTGCGTCTGGCCGCGCCGCCAAATTGGTTTTTGATGAGAATATATTTCGAGTTAATTCAATTTACATTATTTCGGCCGTTCTTGTTGTTAATAATGCTCCAAAAACGCCATATGTCATTCCGATTCGTTCCGTTCGGCTAATTTCGCGCTTTTTTCTTTCGAATTCAAAAGCTGGTGGGCGTACGGGTCTGCTTTTTGCCGGCCGTTCCTATCGGATTTTCGGAGCGCCGGACAGCCGCGTAACACGAGAAGACCGGTCTTAGCTCACGGACAATTCGGCTCTAAGCGGCTGTAATGACTCTGCTGGTTCGGCGAAGGAGGTATCTTCGTATAACACATCTGACGACCGTGCAGAGGTGCCAACGTGTTAATATGTTTGTTTATTGATGACGGGGGCTTGATGATCTTACTTTTTTCCGGTTTATTCCCTACCACCTCATCGTTCATCATGCAGGTTTTGCGATCGTTATCCTGTCGGAGGATAGGATACCTGTAAAGGAGTAGACGGATTGGTGTGTTGAGGTAATTATTTTCGTATCAAAATGGTTGGATAAATTGAAACGGTTTTAGTATAAGTTAGGCAGAAAGAAATATGGTT
Organism: Marronus borbonicus; assembly: GCA_902655005.2. Taxonomy (NCBI): domain Eukaryota; kingdom Metazoa; phylum Arthropoda; class Insecta; order Coleoptera; family Scarabaeidae; genus Marronus; species Marronus borbonicus. The sequence goes on along the minus strand of LR737398.1, from coordinate 2,657,483 downwards.
TTGAAAAAAAATGATTAATTTTATCAAATCATCAAATCAAGAGAAAAAATATTTTTAATATTGAAGATTTATAACAAGCATATTTAATTGGATTTTGATATTCCAAGATCGTAAGTTACTCGATATAGGGTGTAAACCAAGATAACAAAGATACGATGAAATTGGACGAAGGAAATAACTGGATCTCCTTGAAAGCTAACGTTGATCATTATAGTCTTAAATAAATACTTTTTTCTCAACAAATATTGTTCATGAAACACGCAGCCGATAGCCCATTTTCAAAGCTTTCATGTCCATGACATCATGTCTAAGAATCGAGTCATATTGAATATGTTTAAAACATTTTCATTAAGTTAAATACGACAAGAAACGAACATCGAAAGCAATGAAATTAAATCAATATTTTCTGCGTCGAAATAGTGCGAGCCAAGAAAATATTTTCCTTGAATTAAAGAGCTATTATTATACTTTTTTTCACCCCCGAGCGATCTCAACCAAGCAGCATAAATCCCAATACAAATAGGTCCTTTTAACGCAAACTCCCGCCATTAAAAAGTGATTTTACGGTGTACACTTGCATGCGAACCTACTCTAACAACTCATACAATCAATGTTCTAATAAACGATCACCTCATATAATAATAATTAGACACCCGCTGCTTTACGTGTCTTCGAGATACGGGCGAGATCACGGACGGTCCAGTATATCAATCCATCCTGCGCGGTAAGAACACAGCGTGGATCTGAATTATGTCGAGTTTTGCGGGTAATAATTCCTGCGTTTTAATTACAGACGTTGGCCATTTATCTCCATTAAATCTAGATGCATTGAAGATCGCATAAATCGTTCGATCGTGATCGTTCCTTTGCATGGGATAGCTCTGGTTTCGAGATGCCGCGGTATGGCTCAGGAAGAATGATCGGATTGGGTTGTAAATTTTGCATTTTCTTAGTTCGCAACGAGAGGAAATTAATTGAATTTAGAGATTACTGTCTACATCAGAAATAATAGCGCAGTAAGAGTTATTATGTATTGGCTTAGAATTTATGCAAGGTTGGACATTTTTGGACACATCCTCAGATCAGAAGACAGCTTGTCTTGGAATAACATCGTGTAGCTATTTGTTTTTTGGGCGTCATATTCTTGACTATGGTCTTTACAAAATGTTGAGAAACCTGCACCCACCTTATCTTGGAACGTCCTTTTGCTTTGGTGTTTATCGGCTTCCAAATGAATAAAGCTCTTACATCATTTTTCATGGTCGTCCTTAATACATGATTCGACCATTGGATTTATTATAGCACATCTTTCCCATTGATTGCTTCCATCAATTTGTGATTCACCGTCTTTCTATTTTCGGTCCGTGAAAAGTCCTCGTTAGTTTTTTCTTTTTTTCAAATATTCTCGCCTTTTCTTTCGCTTGCTTTGACAACTGCAGCATCAAGTGCACATACAATAGTTTCCCTGCTAAATTCACAAATTAAATAAAATCATCTTCAAAAGATTGTTGGGCAATTGTTGAAATTGCTAAAATGTTATCTGCCTGCGCTGACGATTGAAGAAACAATTTGGTACTCGCAGAATCTTCATACAAAGCGCGAAATCCTTGCCGAATTCAATCCCTAAATTAAGCACAGTCAATCATTAAACGACATCTACCGCAAGGACCACCGAACGCAGATATTCGCACACGTACACGGGGCATTATTAAAGCGGACGGGCAGCTAAATGAAACGACGGTTGTGCGGAATTATCTAGATAATAAATTTCGGATTAAATTGTATAAATTCGGGTATCGTAACGTGATTTCTTGTCGTTCTATTAAGTCCACGCGTTTCGGGAGGGAAGCATGGGCCCGGTTACTTGTATCTCTCGCGAACAAGGGTGAGCGTTGGCCTGCGAATTAAATTTCGGAGAGATAGAGGTGTATCCCTTGGCTATCGCGTTGAGTGTTTTTCGCAACTTCGTGCGGGGTATTACGGCCGTATGTGATTTTATCGTTGTATATATGGCCGTATGACACGTGTTGATTTTAAGGTAGTAGGTTTGTAAGAGTGATTATTGCTTTGTCTGTTTGGCGATGATTTGTTTTTAAATGTGTAGTTAGAGGCCATTAGTGAATTGTTTTAATGAAAGCTATAGAGAGCGCTAATTGTTTATCTATCACTTTATATTTATTTATTATGAACTTTAATAATACTTTTTATATTTATAACAATAAAAGTTAAAGATCAAAGTAATCCACAAATAAATCAGCGTGGTGGAGCCACGGTCTTGCCAAACTAAAGGCTGCGGCTATTTAACAAGGCAAAGGGCAACCACGACTGGGACGCCTATAGGGTAAAACTTACATACTGCAACAAAGACATCCGAAAAACTAAGAAGATGTCGTGGAGAAAATTTTGCGATGAGGTCGATCTTACCCCGCATGCTCCTGAATCCGCAAAATCCTAGCACGGGATGGTCGCTGAAGGCGAGCAGTATTATCAAAAAGAAAGACGATACCTATGCTAAAACCAAGTAGGAAAGTTTGCAGGAGCTTATAAAGGCCCACTTTCCAGCCTTGATAATTCTAGTAGGGTCACAGAAGCCAATGTACCTCGAGCAAAGGCCAATTAGGCCAGGTCGAGAGGACTGGAAATTGGCCACGAAGATGACCAGACCAAATAGAATTAGGTGGGCAATAAGCAAGTTCCAACCATTCAAATCTCCCGGGATGGATGGTGTTAGTACAAATGGGAGCTGAGATGCTTGTACCTCACCTGAGTAATATTTTCAAAAGCTGTTTAGCATGAAGATGTAAGCCAACCGAGTGGCGTACGACAGAACCCACACCCAAAGAGGGAAG
>LR737398.1:2604352-2654234 GCA_902655005.2 Marronus borbonicus | reverse complement strand
ATGCGATAGTGGTCGCAAGCGTATCTCTTCAGGTAATAACGGCGAATATCCATCCGATGTGCGTAGTTACTTGCGTATTATCTCTATCTTTTCTCGCGGTGTACAATTACATGTTATTTTCGTTTCTTTCTTGGACATCCTTTTTCCAAATCTTGATATAATAAATATACATTGAGTGTGTTGGTAATACAACAGATGCATGCTTTTGTATACAGTGGTCTGCAAATTCCTTAGAGATGAGACATGTGTTTACAACCAAGTTCGTGTAAAAAAAAATAGACTTTAGCTATTGCTGAGGCCTTCTAGAAAAATTATTTTAGAAGGTTTCCGGAGCTGTTAGTAAATACGCGTGAACGCTTCATTTACAGCTTATTGTACTTTAAACTTGAATCACTGGATGATAAAGTGAATTATACAGGTTTGGCAGAAATTCCGTGCAACTCCGCCCGTACATGCCAGGAAGAGATGGTTACATGTAACTTAATGCAACCTTCTGATATCAATTCGTGGTATTTATTAATGTCTCTTCGGCAACTCTTTTGGTAAGTTTCATTCTTCAAATCTGTATAAAATTCAATCTTTATGTGGGTGAAACAGTTTTGGCTTATTTTATTTAGTAACTCGCTGTATACGAATATCTGGAACTGTTTAGAAATTTTAGGAAGCTTCTTTTGGGGTTCCAAAATTGATAGTTTGGTGGGTATGCGTTTTGCGGCCAAGAAAAAGGTAAAAGGGCTTCCTTAGATTCGGGTCCCTCGTATTATTGCTGTTTGTTCTCAACAATTCGAACATCACTGTATTCTCTGGGACGAGATCCAAGCATTAATACAAAACAATAAATCAGAAACGTAATAATCCCGCTTATACGTTTATTTCTGCTCTTTTTCTGCGTTTTTCTACTACCGCATCGTCATTATAATCATCAATGTTCGAGTTGTTTGAACGAAAGAAAAGAAGGGAAATATGAATCCGATGATGAGACCGCGTAGTAGAGCAAGAAAAAAAGGTATTGGAATGGAAGAACTCGATGCCCAACGAAGAACAATAATAAATACCTGCACAAATAAGTATCCCGAATGGCATAAATAATAATAATAATCGAAAAAAATCGTATATGGGGGTTCAATTTATGATGTAATTGCCGCTCGACGCACACGGTCCAGTCCGCATAACCGAGGCCCGGATTCGACCGCTTCTTTTCCATCTTTCGTCTCTCTCCTGTTCTCCTTTGGCTTTCGATTCCTAACTTGTTTTGACGTTAACTGTGCGCCAGACCGAAGATGAACGCCGATCAACAATTAATTCCAACAAAATATATTACGAGGAGACTATTAGCGGACCGGGACTGTACACTCACCTGGCCGGAAAAGTTATAGGTCTATTAATCATTCCATTGGGTTATCTCGCTCTTTCTTCCAGCGGTACGGTGGTGGTTGGCTTCGTTTCGAATGCGTAGCTCGCGGGAGAATGTTTCTCATTCCTGTGCGTTCGGCCAAAGGAAAGTATCAATTTTTGATATATTGCTTATTATGTTTGTCCATCTTGACGAGATAATATGAATATTTATATGTATTTATGGGATCGGGCGAGCTTTTATGACTTTTTGGTTGGATTGGAGCGTGTGAATTCTTCATGTTGGGATAAAGGTTGGGCGATCTTATTCGATATTGGTTTTATTGTCGATTTTTATTACGTAATGTTGAACGTAAGTTTATATAAATGGCGGAAGGCAATTGTTAGAAATAACTAAATCAGCACTTTAAATACAAAAGTAATAACGGCTTTCTGCTCTGTACTTGTACTTGTGCGTCATAAAGAACCTCGAGACAAGGATACGAGGCGCGATCATAACTATATACAGTGATAGTCAGGCAGTTTTAAAGGCTATTGAAGCCTATTCATACGAATCTAGTCTGATTCACGAATGTATCACAATTAAAGAAAATTGGGATATAAAAACCACATTACTCTGCGATGGGTCACAAGCCATCAAGGGATGGAAGGCAATGAAAAGGCAGACAAGCTGGCTAGGAAAGCAGCCAACACGCCCTTTATTGGTCCTAAACCCTTCTGTGGCCTACAAGAGAGCCACATAAAACAAGTAATTAAAATATGGATGGACGATCAAAAGACCCCGTTGCTCCAGGACAAAAAGAGGCGAAAGCATTTATATCAGGCTTGCCTAAGACAGTGCCCTTCATTGGTCCTAACCTCTTCCGCGGCCTACAAGAGAGCCACGTAAAACAAGTATTTAAATCATGGGAGGACCTCGTACTGGGAAAATGTTCCAGGACAAAAACAGGCGAAAGTATTCATATCAGGCACGCCTAAAGCGAGGCAGCAAAAGGGATCTTAGATTACTGGCGGGACTTCTGACAGGTCATGTAGCACTAGAATATCATCTATTCAATCTAGGAAAAGCTGAAGATCAAATATGTCGTCTACGGCTAGAAGATCTGCAGAACGCATTTTATGTGTGGCCATCAATCGCACTTGACAACAGTTCAGTAGACTGTTCCTGACATCTGCTGAACTGAGGGACGAGAATCCTAGAGTAATGTTAAGGTTTATTAAGAGCCTCCATCTTCTCTAAGGCAAATAAGGGTATTTTGTTACAATAGATCTGTTAAGGTCGCGGTGACTAAAGGCATCCCTGCCCAATATTACTACTACTAATACTAATAATAGCTAATTGAAAAAAAGAGAAAAAAAAGAAATGAAAATTGGGCGTTTCGCGTAGAATATGGTGGTTCCTGTATAGGGAGATGTTGGTTTCCCGCGAGGTATGTCTACAATAAAGTTCGTGCTGGAACATCCTTTATGTTCGACGGATGTGTAAGTTCATAAGGATATACAGGATGCTCATAAGCCCGCTGATACAAAAAATCGTCCCTACGATATGTTTTACGAATGTATGAAGCGAATAAAGATAATTATCGTTTATTATCTCCTGCCTTCAACATTATTTATCTGTTGTAATTAAATCAATATAATGCGGCTTTAGTATATACACAAAGAAAAACATACAAAGTGTTCAAATTGCCCCAAATTACGGTATTAGTAATATACTTAAGAGACACCTCATTCTTATACATAGTCTTGTGTAAAGCTGCTTTAAAATGTTACAAATATTAAGATATTAAGACTTATACGAAAAATTTTCCTCTTATAAGAAATATGTAAAAGCCAAAAATATAAGCTTCGATTTGCTGTTTCTAACGTTAAATTTATGCGCATAATATAATACGCCGCGTTTGCATATCCGACAATGTTCAACTCGAGTTATTCCCATACGACGCGGCAGTTTATTCGAAGCATTTCAATACAAATTTCGTAGTAATTTAATATATCTGCTCGTAAAATAGATTATAGGCGAAATCATGGAATTAGTATTCAATGATTCAAGGCAGCGGAAACGCAGCTACTATCGCTCGATAGAAATGCAGAGAGGTAATACGTACGATGAATCTCGCGTTCTGTACAAGTGCTAATAACGACAGCAGACGTAGCACACCATTCGTCTACATCTACTACATAGAAGCAGGCTAGCACACGCACGTGCAAACGGGATTAATACGTATAGAACTAACACACACACGCACTCGCATATAGAAATCGGCAAATACGCGGAGACTCGATAATGAAGTGATTTATATTCAAATTATTTGAGTTATACCTAATAAATATTCGTTTTGTAATTGAACTATATAAATTTGATTGGGAATTGGGTATGCGAGCGAGCCAATACAAAACCGACTGCGACTGCTCGACGATTTCCAGGTAATTGGGAAATTTATCGCCTAAATTCTCCGTCAACGATAGCGTACCCTTGGCAATCTTCGGCTTTGATACTTTCATATGAGTATCACAAAAAATGCCGGGGAGTTACATCAGCAAGATACTATATCATAGACTTGCAATTGATTTGGTATTTTGAATAAACTCTAATTCCCCCATACAACTTTATATATGTATTTTTTGATCTGATGAATCAGGCTTTGCTACATAAGATGGAAGCGTATGGAATACGAGGTGTGGCTTGTGAGTTGTTTCGGTCCTATCTTGCTGGTAGAGAGAGTTATGTTTGTATGGGTGGGGTGCAGGATGGTACCACCAATCTTTATGTATCACCAAGTATGCATTTAGAGTGTGGCGTTCCGCGGGGCTCTGTTCTGGCGCCGACCCTATTTCTGCTTTACGTCAATGATTTGAACACTATAATGACTCCCTATATACTATCTCAGTACGCTGACGACACAAGCGTGATAGTATCTGGATCCAATGTGGAGGAGGTGTCACACGGATTGTCTGACGTTGTGGGGAGAATGGAGCGATAAGTGGGGTCTTGCGTTGAACGGTCAAAAGACGCGTATAATACGATTTAAACCAACGTTGCCTGCTTTATCTAGTTTGTATGTTGCCTTTAAAGGTAAATCCCTAATGGGATGCGCGTCTGTAAGTTTTTTGGGAATGACTGTGGATGCACATCTTAAATGGCAAGAACGCTGCGATGAGTTGGGGCGTAGATTGTCCACGGGATTATACGGCATACGACAACTGCAAAAAAGTGTTAATTTAGATTCTGTCAGAATGTTTTACTTCGCTTATGGAGGAATCAAGGATGCGATATGGCCCAATCTTCTGGTGTTCTTCAAAGAAGGCCAACGACTTATTTGTCCTTCAGGCGAGGGTTGTGAGGCGTATGGTGGGGGTTTCTCAAGTAACCTCATGCAGGTCTTGCTTTAGGCAATTACTTATACTCCCTCTACCCTGATTATACATTCTGGGGATCTTACTGTTCTACAAAAAAAACGAGCGAAAATTTATCCTTAAGCGAAATGTGTATGATGCAATGGCCACTCGTGGCTCGCGTAATTTGACCGTGCCTCGACATAGGACAACTCTATTTGAGGGGAATCCTCACTATAGAGCCATTCAATATTATAACAGGCTTCCATGATCTCAAGGCCTGCGTAACACTTCGCCAGTTTAAAAGTAAACTCAGGGTATATCTGCTGAGAAATTGTTTGATAGTGTGGCCGAGTTTCTCAGTAGCAAACACTTATTTCTTCATTATTACCGTTTACTTATTTCATGTTGTATTTTGTCCACATATGGGTTTACTTATTTAAACTTTTTATTTATACAAATATTTTATTTACACTAAAGTTTTATTTATATCTTTATCTTTTATTATTTTATTGTTTTGTGTATTATTATTTAACTTAGATTTTACCTTTTGTACTTGACGATGTCTCTGTTTTTTCTTAAACTAACGACAAATAAATATTACATTACATATAGCATAGAATCTGGTACGTAGGTTTCCTCGGATGTCAATTGCTCCATATTCTTAGAGGCTGGAACCGCAACTTTCTAGCTCGCTAGCTACAGCATGGATTTCTGGGAAGTATTCATTTTTTGTGTGGATTTTTCGTCAATCGTCTTTCTTTCCTTCAAAACGCTTGTTTCACTTGTTTAATCGAATGGAAAATTGTATGGTTGCAAAGGCATGTATTCGCCTACTATGCCATCCTTTGTATCAATAAATTTGGTGTTGTAATAGAATTCTTCTGATTGTCCGTTTGATAACCGTTTCTAACTGCAATTTGGCAAAAATTGCTACTTTGCTTAAAATGTGGAGGTAGCAGCACAATCTATTCACTCACTGCAAACTATTCTAGAAGGATAATAAATACAACGATGCAAATCATAAAAGAAAAACTAATGAAAACGACTACTTACTTTCAATATTTTAACTCCTTAGCTTCTCTGATCATGTGGTTCTCAGTAATGAGTAATTTTGCAGTAAGAAATTGATCTAAAAAAAAAGCAACAAGGTTTAATGTAAAAGAAGAAAGGGTATGCAAAATGTTACAGCTAATAGCAACAAATATAAAATACACAATAATATGATTTATTACTGAGGATGGGGCATCCGAAAATAGGATAAAATGGAAGTAAAGAAAGTATAATTTGATGTACTCGGAGTAACAGGTTTGAAATATGAATATAAAAATAAACAAAAGAATATCTGCAGCTTATTGTGAGGATGGGTGCGATCTGTTGGCGGGAAACTGACGGCGTCTCGCTGGCGCAAAATGGTCAGGATCTTCTCGCCTTCCTGGTGGAAGTGGTGGCTTTAGCTCGCGCCTCTTCTGACAATGGTGACCAGCTTCACTTTATGCACTTATATAACTAAGTAAAAAAAAAAAACAAATTAGTCCTAATCTCACAAACTCTTTATTAGATGTTGCCAGTTTCAAGCAAAAGCGCTCGTTATCAGGCCAAAGTTATTATAAACAGATAAAAGTTAAAATGTATTCTGAATTGTAAAATATAGTATTGTAGAATGAAGTAGAAAATCATTAAATTGTTGGCCACGACGGGATTATATCTTCCTCCACGAGATAAAGGGAATTTATTACTCTCTGCTCGACTTTTCGAGCAGTTGGGGTTCTTTACAGCCAACCACCTATACTTAGACGCTGGCCACACATCTTATCGCCTTGACCGCCCGGAGAAGACTTTTTATTTTGCAACGCTCGGGATAACCATCTTAATTTCTCGCGGTTTTGTCCTAAGTAGAATGCGCTGGTCGTACACCAATCACAACTTGCTTGATTTTTTAATATAAAATATTTTAAAAATGCTTGTGGCCAGATCCCTAATTGGACGGACCAATTATACTCAATTACTTTCATTTTCCGGGCATAACTCATGGACGTGGCGTTAAAAAAATTGATGAGAAGTTTATTTTCACAACACTACGCGAAAATTTATTTAATGTTGCTCTGAAGCACATCGCAAGCTTCGAGGGGTGTGTTATTGACCGAGCATAGTTTAGGGTCGCCAGCGAAGGTGAATTTCTCGCAGTCGATGACGTTATGAATATTGCTGATGAATAGAATCAAAGTGCACCTGAATTTGATGCTTGCACAATTACTAAAGCAGCTGTGAACTAGATGGAAGTAGGAGCCAAGAAGATGTAACAGTGGTTCAGAGAAGTATCAATACTAAAGATCCACCCGATACAATGTCCGTAAGATCATTAATGCCTAACAAAAACAGAAAATGAATCAAAACGGAGCCCTGAAAAGCACTTAAATTTGTATGAATCTCATCCGAAAGGACCGGATCTAATTTTACTTTTTTTTTCCTTTCCGTTAAGTACGACCCTATCCATTAACGCGGGAAGCTTTGTATTTCGATCCCATATAACTTCTAACATAGTACCTAGGGATGACTGTAATCAAACGCTTTGGCTGAATCAAAAAAGACACCAGCCACATGCTCAAAAAGATCCATATTCTGGTATATCTCTTAACTGAGGAACAAGACGCAGCTCGTATTAGTTAACGTCGAAAAACTTTTAGCCCGTTCAACAACGGAATCTTCAGAAAAGTTTATAATATCGAGGATGGTGACGAATCATTCAGCTTTTGTCTGAATGAATGAGCAGTTAATGCCAATTGATATGCAGTTGTTTGTTTACTAGAAGTGATTACCGCGTTTCGAAAAGCCAACCCACAATGACAAATCTTCCTCTACCGCGATAATGCGAGTTTACGTAAAATTCAAAAGATGATTGAGTTTTTAGAGCAACAAAACTTCGTACAGTCCTAGCCTAAGCTTCAGTAACTAAAATGGAATAGTACAAATTATGAAGAAGGAAAAAACTTTTCCGATAGCTTTACTTGGCAAATGTTTATTCCTTACTAAGTCCCATTAGAATATTCAGAGCTTCATCGAAACTAATAACTTACCTCAAAAGAATGCTTAGTCTAACCTATCCTTTATTGCAAATATTGCCCATTTTCAATCCGTAACTATACTGCAGGATTGCAACATTTTTTTCCATCAAATTTGCGCATATTTTATCCGTTTTGCTCATTTCTCCCCCGCTTCCACTCGCCTTTTTTGATCTGCAGCTAGCTCTCCGGACCTTTACCGCTTAACGTCGACGCTTCATATTGCATTCCCATCATGTGATTTAGAGTTTTTCGGTATGAACGCTAATAGGGTCAGTACTGCGTATACGGGCGGCAACAGCGGCAGAGCAGTAGCAGGATGGTTCTCTTCTCCGTTTTCATTTATATCCACATTTATACGAATAGGTCATGGTGGTTTTTTTTTCGCGATGCCGTTGGTAACTCGTTTGCGATTTTGCCAGCAGTAGTTGGCCGGTTAGAGCGCCGCTGCAGTTCTTTTTTTCGCCTTTTTTTGGTTACTGCCGGATTTTTTTTCCGGTCGCCCGTTCCTTTTTTGCTTTGTTTATTTTCGTGCATAGATGGATACATAGATGTATATGTGTATCGAACGGTATTCCGTAATCAATTTCGATAAATTATATCGGGGGCCCCGTCGATGATGGCGCCCGGGTACGTGGATGCACATATCCACATAACTGTGCTAGCGTTGTATTTTTTCCATGCACGTTTCTTTTTTTTATTTTTGAGTAAATTTTTTTTCGTTTTGGTAGGCGGTTATTATTTGGGTATTGTTGTTGAATGGGCGGAGCGTCGGGCCGTGCTTCAACAAATTCGGGAAATTCGATTGTTTTGCGTACTGTATTCGTCAGAAAAGGGTTGCAATTGCTCAATTGTAGGCTTCGATCGTTGATTTATTTAATAATAAATCTAGTTGATTTATTCCGTAATAAATAGGACAACCCTTGAAAATGTTTTCCTTGCCTACGTCGTTTTCTGTTGCAATTCTTTCTTTTTTTCTTTTTTATTTTTGACTTGCCTTCCACCATAGACAAACAAGTCACTATTGCTATTACTATTATTGTATGATTGTCGCTATTTTAATAGTATCAAAGATCTATCATTTACTTTATTCTATTTTATTGAATAATACGCTGGATTCTAGAATATTAGCGGAAATCAAAGTGGTGTAGTTGACCAACTTAACTTAGATGAGTGCTTTAGTTAAAGCAATTCGCTGTTTCTTAAAAGAGATGTGTAACATAGATCAGGCATTAATTTTAGACTTTAGCTATTAATTAGCTGGTGTGCTATTAATGTCTGTGCAACCAATATGAAATAGCACGGCCTGAAACGTACTTGGTTTGCTAAGATTAGAGGTGCTTGAAAGGTCAGGGAAAAACATTATATAAGGATTTTCACTTGCATTCTTTTAATTGTTAAAGGTCAGAGTATATCAGAGAAGAACAAAGAGTACTCTTTTTAATGCATTGTTAGCTGCCGGAATGGTGTGAAAAAAGTATTGATAGCGTATTAAACCACAATTTCTATTAGCATCAAACATTAAAATATCGGCACACTCCGCACTTCACAAATTATTTTATTAAATTAGGAACAGTTATTGTTTCGGGGATTCTCGTTGTCCACCATCCGCCCGAATAATTTCAGAGGATACCTTTAATTCTAAAAAATCGTGGGCCTGATATTTAGAAATACCCGCTTTTACCGCTTATCTACCCTAAAAGGGCACGCTTGTGGCACAATAGCATAAACATGTGTTCAATTTGCTGCAATAAATCTATCAACACGGAGTGGTGCTTCTTTTAGAGCAGAGATAAAACAAGGCATGTTAGTATTAAAGATCTTTTCTAATACCATTCGATCGTACGATTGACAATGAGAATTGGCAAATTCTCGAGACAATTAATATAATCTAACTACCGTCGGTAAATTATAAAAATCTAGCATTTTCCGACGTACACTACCCGACAAAAACATAGACGCGGTATCGTTTTTATTTACGAAACAAAGTTTATAGACATTATATAAAATGTAAATGAGGGTTATTCGTACATGTTATGTAAATAGTCCATTTATAGATATTTCTGGGTATTTATTGCTTTATGAAGGGTAATTGAGATTTTCCCAGATCAAAATAGGAATTTTAAATGCGACAAAAATTTAGACCCTGCGCATTTATTACATTAATATAAGCGAAATATTTATATGCAGCGGTTGTGCTGGTAAAGTGTACACATTTCACCACGAGAAATTATATTTTATAAAGTGTTTGCAATATGGGTAGAAAAAAGCAATTATCCTCGATAGAAAGGGGTAAAGTTCTAGCCTGGCACCAGGATGGTGTTAGTAAGAAGGAAATTGCTCGTCGGTTACGAAGAAGCAATCGCTCCGTTAGAAATTTCCATAAAGATCCGGAAAATTACGGCAAACCAAAAGGCCAAGGGCCGAAAGCTGTAAGTGAGCGGGATAATCGCATGATATTGCGGTGTGCATCCAATTCTTCTCCGTCGGCGAGAGCTATTGCAGAACAGGCGGGGGTACAAACGCACGTGCGTAATGTTCAAAGGATTTTAAAGGCGTCACCGGTAATATCACGGAAGAAGATGTTGGAAAATCGCCACTTTCGGCGAAACACAAAGAAGCGAGGTTGAGATTTGCTGAAGAACACATATCCTCGAAGAAACAATGGGAAAAAGTTATATTTTCCGATGAGAAACGTTTTAATTTGGACGGACCGGATGGGTACTCGCATTATTATCATGATCTGAGAAAGGAACCAAAAGTGAAAATGACCGGAGAATTAGGGGGTGGATCTGTGATGATATGGGCAGCGATTGGATTCCGCGATAAAAGTGGGATAGTGTTTTGCACAAACAAAATGACATCTGTGACGTATAAAGACTTATTGCGTGACAATCTTTTACGTTTTGGAAACCAATGGGCTGGGCGCAATTTTGTTTTTCAACAAGATAACGCACCAATTCATAAAGCAAAAACCATTACTGAATGGTTTAAAGGGAAAAAGATTAAAACTTTACAGTGGCCGGCACGATCACCGGACTTTAACATTATTGAAAACATGTGGGGTGAATTGCCCCGTCGCGTTTATGATGGAGGCCGTCAATATTTCACCGTACAGGAACTGAAAACTTCAATAGTGACTAAATGGCAGAATATCCCTCAAAATTATATGTTAAATTTATATAAATCTATTAATAACAGACTATTGAAAGTGATTAAGAACAATGGAGGATCTACGCATTACTGATCGCTCATTTGTTGATTTTTGTTTCACATTTGCAACAGAGCGTCTAAATTTTTGTCGCAGAAATTGTTTAAACATTGGAGTAATAATCTATTATTTAGTTCATATATTATTGGAGGAGATATTTTTAAGTTTATTTTACTCTTATGAATAAAAAGTTAATTAGATATCTTGCTAGTTTTGCAAAGAAATGTTGTAACCCTTAAAACCCGTAAAACATCTTACCGTGTCTAAGTTTCTGTCGGGGAGTGTAATTAATTATATGAAAAAATGTGCCGCGGTAAGGAATCGAGCCTGGCATCTCCCGTTTGCTAGACGGGAATACGAATTTAAACTTCTTCTACCTGTTTGTTGAAATCTTTTCTAATAGTGAGGAACCAGCTTCCTTTTTTGTGAGGAAGCTCTCGTTAGAAACATCCAGGATGCATCGATGTGCGTTGCAGATTAACAAGTGAAATATGGCTTGCTGAAATAATTAAATTCATAATAACCAACCCTACTGCGCATATCTCATTATCCCCTTTCATTGAATGCATGCAGAAATGATGGATATACCAAATTAATACTTCGGGCAAGATGGCCGCCAACCGTAATCTTTTGAGTAAAATTAATTATTTATATCGGACAATCGCATATACCTGCGTGCGTGAGGCGAGGAAGGATATATTTTCTCCTTTTACTTTTATGAATAAAACCAATCTCGTTCAACTTTCATAACGTGATCCATTCTTTATCACTGCAGCAAGACAGGTAACGACACCATAAAATCTATCTTCAACCGTGCATTTTCCTCATCCAGCATAACTGGATACCGAGAAAATCACCATCATAAATAACATGATTGATTTAAATCTAAATTACCCACTAAAGGAGATTGAATTCAAAACCCACCCGAGAACTCCTCAGCTTGCAGATGCATAGAGATGCAGGTATATATGTGTATGTTTTTCAGTGTGCGTGTGTGTGTGTATATATGAAGAAGGAATAAAACAAATGCTTTTTAAAGAATCTACTCTCCCTTTCCTTTTCTCACTCGCGTCTTCGTCTTGCTCGAGCATATTAACCGTCAACAACCAGTTGTGACCATTTGTCATCATTTCCCATCAGCACACATGTGAATATATAAATTTAATGTTTTGTGCGTTGGCTACCTGCCCCATTGTGTCGGTCGTACCTTCACCTCCTCCTCGAGCACGCCATACTCTTATTATATTATTTTTCTCCTTCGTTCTTTTTTCAAAATTTTCCGTTTCAATTTACATTGTTCCACCTCTTTCTCATTATGTTGAGCATCTACACAACAATGACGACATGAACATGTAAAATAATTAAGAGAAACTATATAATTATTACGTACGCACAAGAGTTCTTACCAACTTGATATTGTCTCCCTTTTATTTCCATTTCCGAGACGTATTTGTATGTGACATGTGCATAGCTTGACCATTGTCCTTCTTCTTCCATATGTAATTACGGTTTTGTAAGTAAATGGGTCAATTCTTTCTGTCGTCATCAAAAGAAGGATGGTCAACGTATTGTCGCTTATTCGTTTATTCCTTCCTTCTTTTACATTACGTTCGATAATTAAATTTCCCGTTTGTCGTGGTTATTTTTACCTGGAGCAGCTGTATGAATCTTTTATTGAATTGTAGTATAAAGAATGCAAAAAAAAATAGATGTTTTGTGAGCTTCTCCGCGTTTTTTATTTTACCGTTTTAAATTAATAAACTCACGATCTCATTTACTAAGCGCTTTTTCCTATTTGAAGACTAGCTTTCGACAAGGCGTTGGGTTCTATTAATTTATTTAGTACAGCTCTTGTGGTTTTGCATTGTATTGGCTGGAATTGAATCGAGTCTCTCATACTATTACTTTTTTGCAATTACACCGACTATAATAACAAAGTTATTAATCACGGTACGCAAAAAAGCGATTTGTTTGCTTATTTACTAAAAAATTGAAGGAATTTATGTAACTCCCAATGCCATGGTAATTATGGCTTGTTCGAAATATTTCTTTATCAGCCCGACTCACATCAACCAATTATCTCTTCATTATACATCTAAACGATATAGAATAATTATGTCAGACGGTTTGAATTTGGTTCCGCCGGCGGCTACGATTGAAGAGTTTTAAAAGGATCAGAATCGATTAGAAGACTTAATTTCTGTTCGGTCATGCGATGATTTCGACTTTAAAATGATCTTTCTTGTATTTGTTCTACACGTGAGGCCAGTTGTGTGTCAGATTCTTCGAGATTGAGAATTGAAAGTCTTCAAAAGTGAAGAGGAAGTTATCGCCCGAAGATATTCGTGAATTCGCAAATTGATGTTGTATATAATAGAGTAGCTTATGCAGGAAATTGTAAAGTTGTAGAAATCGTATTTTCATAGATTTTTTTTAAGTTTATAAGTATCTTGGTAATTATTTCTGCTCATAATTATACCTTTTCAATTGCATTTGATATGAAGAGGATAGTGAATAATTTTTGCTGATTATTTTGAGCTTGCTTTGCATGTTAATGTAGCTGTTTTTGATGGGTTTTTAACATTGAAATTGTGGACTTTGTCGATAAGTCTAAATACGATCGAGGATACATTTTTTTTTAGAAGTAACTTGCAATATTCCAGAGAAAACGTCAAGATAATTTAGAGAAGTTGAACTTTTGCTGGATTTTTTGGGAAGTTTTTATTGGTAAATAGAGAACAAACCTCGCATCCAACACTATTATCATCCTGATCCATTTTTAACGTCTCACGAGTAGCGTACATTGCTTGGCAAAAATTTGTTCGCAAAATGTAAGGAACTTGCATATGCAGTAAGCTCCTTTAAATTCGCTTAACTTGATAATATTGGTGATCCAACAGCCAAATAAATGCATTTAACACTCAAGGAAGAAGGAAAGTTTCACTTATTTTTACCGTCACTTCTTTGTTTACTGCGCTCTTTTGTTTTTTTTTTTGTTTTTCTTAGTTACCTTAGTTAGTAGCGTTCTGTATCATTGTATGTACATTTATTTTGTGCATCAATATTATTATTTCTTAACAGAGCGGTAGCCAAAATTTTACAGCTTAGAGCCGAACTCCGATTTGACAACTATTCTGCACCTGAAAACCTCCCATGTTCATAAACTAATGGTGTTTTTCACATGATTATTTAAAAATAAAAAACATTTCCATAAAATCCCCTAGATATCCTTGCTTCATTTTCTTTAAAAGTAACCAGCTAGATTCAGCCACACCCAATGTTACTTTAAATTATTTGCCCCCATCTAGTTTTGGAATTACGAAGTTACAAAGGCAATGTCTTATTTTGCAATCTCTACCTATGTACTGGATTGCTCAAATAGAAGATACACGTCGACTTTGCCAAATTTACGAAGGTAGTATGAAAAGTGTCAAGCCTCAACATGAAGATGGAGTTGCCCATCAAAGATATTGTGGTAATATAATTGCGCATGTATTGAAAGATACTTTGGAAAGTTTCGTCCATGTTGGATGCTCAGTTGTTGTTTAACAGTTGGTTGTATCAGTCGTAAAAATTCAAAAATCGAATATAGAACCGCCATTAAATTCTTGTATTTGAAAAGCAATACGCTTAACCAAATTAAAGCCAAGATGGGGACCCTGTTTGCGGAGATTGAGTACCATCATTTCCCACAGTGAAACTTTAGCCTGTTGGAGTTAAACATGGTCACATCGGCTTAGAGAACGTTCGGGACGGTCAAAAACTGCAACCACTGCCGATAACATCGGAAAAGTGCACCAGATGTTAAATTCACGTCGAATTAAGATCTGGGAAGAACGTGCTTGTCACATACTGACTGAAAATTTGGACATGAACTAGCTAACTGGCTAACTAGCTAGCGCTTGGTCACTCAAGAAATGCATTCGAATAGATATTTCCAAAGCCCTTTTGAAGCAGTTTACGAAACAAGGAGTTTTGACGCCGATTAATAACCATAGATGAAACTTGAATAAACAGTCCGAATAGTAGATTCCGCATCGAAGATGGCGAAGACTGTTAATAATAATAATCCGGAAAGTGATGGGGACTGCTTTTTGAGATAGTCATGGAGTGGTGTTAACCGACTTGGGAAAAGAAAAGCAATAACACGGGGGCTTCCTAAGCATCATTACTTGACAAGCTGTAGGCAGAAATTGTTCAATAGCGGCCGCATTTGAAGAAATGGAAAGATTTATTCCACCAAGACAGCCGTCTAATACTTCAGTGGTCGCAACACCAATAGTTCAGAATTAATAGATCGCCTACATCGGAACTATTTTATAGTCTCCCTCAGAACAAATTAATGATATCTATATCAGCCACATTTAGCAAAGTACTTAGGTTAAAGCTTAGACTCCAATTTGAATTTTATTCGTCCACTTTTGAAAGTTCTATCAAAGCAGTAGTGGGTACTAATAAATTCCTACAATTACCCACAACCATGGCACTTTACAGAGCTTATAAACAACAACAAAATTTCCTCCATTTTACTAGCGAAATATATAAAAAGGGAATGTTTCTTGTTTGTTTGTTTATCACGTCCGTAGCCATGTCTGCCAACGTAGTAAATAATATAAGGGAGTCGAGGAACCAAACCTAGCATTTTTGTAACCCAATCATCTCTATTAAATAAAACACATGGCAGGAATTATCCGTTTGCGTCCGATGCAATTTCTTTAGCTCTAATTTACATCCAGACGCACTAAATTAGAGATCATCTCTATCGTACATAATGAGATAATATGTAATAATAATAAAAATAACCGCTCCGACCAATGATGAGTTCGCTTGTTGTGTTGCTATACAACACCACCTCCCTTTGTAAATTTATAAGTCCAATCTGCTCCTCTAGACGTGAAATTATAGATCGTAACATATACATAATTATACCGGGTCACCATTTCCCTTCTTGCCCTCTGTGTATCTCGTTCCCGCTGCATTAAATGTTGTGTGCTGCTCCTACCAGCGATCTCGTAGGTATAACGAAGCCGTATTAAATATCACTATTCGTCCCTACTGAGTTCCTTAGTTATGGGTGGATGTGATTTATTGCAGGTCTAAATTATTAAATTGATTTGGTTTAACTGAGGGATTATATTTGTCGATTACATGATTTTATTTCCGTTGGCTCTATTTTTTTTAATTGATTTTTCTTTTACTTTCAGGTAAGTTCCAATTTAACCACGGATATCTATCTACAGATGCTACAGTGATTGGAAAATGTTCGTATTGCGTAAGCGATGACTCCTTTTAAAGTCATCAACAGAAACGATATTTATTTACATAAATATTCTAATACCGATTTTTCTGTATTCATATTCTATGAAAAGAGACCATAAAATTGATACTCGTAAAAGTTATAATGTTGCGAAAGTGGTCCAAATAAATGTTCATTAGTTGTTTGGCATCATAGTAATTTTCTGATTCTCGAAGCTGGGGGGTGGTGGGTTGCGGATTGCAGCTTATACATAAGTTGCAATAATTATTTTGCGAAAAAAGTTAAGAGAATGGATTTATTAGTCGTAAGCACTAAGTGTAGTCATTTAAAAATATATTTTTTTTTGGTTTCGTATCGAAATGCTGCCAAAAATAATCAATAATGACTTTTACTTTATTATCATCTTCTGGCAAAGTCAATTTATTAACAGTGATAATTAAGCCTGCGGAAACGAGTGCTAAACGAGACTAGACAGACTCATATTTTGTCGACTCTCGGGGAAACCAATAGGCAACGCGAACCCATTCTCATGAGACGAATAAACACGAATCCATCTAGTCTCTGCTCCTTTAGTGAAGTGCAACTCGTTTCTGCAGGCTTATTGATAATTATTGTACGCTGTTGGGTCTTTTCAATCCATTCAAAGCTAGATATCTCAAATATACACATTAATACATTGAAATGTGGACCTTTCACAAACTGCACTTACTTGTCCTAACTGTACATGGGCAAATGAATACAATTCTGAAGAGTGCCAATTGACCACAGGAGTTTGTGCTGGAAATATCACGTTCTGCTGCTTTATACCACTTATTTTCGGAAGGGTGATTCTGGGGGACGTTTATGAGTTTGCTATTTGGTGTAATTATTACTCACAGAAAAAAAAATTGTAAATAACTGTATTTATAATATTTGCATGTGGACTATTTCGGAGAAGTTCTTTTTTTTGAGATAATAAATAACTGTGTAACCCCATTTACGGACTGCGCCAATTAGAAAGTAAAGAAAAAATAATAGAAAGGCCTAAATAATGTTATTTTCTTTATCTGAAACTCCAAAAGTTTTCTAGTTCTTTTTCGCTCATCTCATCAGGGTGACAATATAAGTATCCATTCTACTGACAATGTGATGAAATACACAAAACATAATAATTTTAAATAAACAGTACAGGTAAATCTGCAGAAATGTCTGTCGCTTTTCCAACGTCCTTCTGCCTTTCTAACTCACGGTGTTACAATTTTGATAGTTACATAGTACGCCGTTACTTCTGAAACAACTTGATATTAATTAATCAATAATTCAAATTATTTGAATTTTTGAAAAAGCGGCAGCACTATAGTGGACTGCAAATTACATACATTACAGGAAAATAGTACCGGAATTGTTTGATTTGTTTTTACGAGCAAGGTACTTTCGATCATCTTACGCTGTTTCCAGTTTCACTTCGAATCTAGGGTCAATCAGGGTAGGCGCCTCTTTTACAAAATTATACTTTCTCATTACTTATAAGGGGATTACCGACAACCCGAAAATTTGGAAAAATTTGGAAAATAGATTTGGATGAAACTATAACAGCTGATAGGAGGATCAATCGTTTGATTTGGGGTCCTTCCGAGGATTACAACACAAGTTCATAACCTTCTTTTTAATACGTCGGCAACTAATACCACAAATATGAAAATGCTACAGCAGATATCAAATTTAAGATATTAAATTTTTTACATACGAGGGTTGTTTTCTTTTAGCTGCAACTTTAATTGGAGTGAAAGTTATCAAACATACTTGAAAGTGTTTGAAATACATAATTTTAAAATAATCTTTTCCCCAGAAGATCATAGAATTGAAATTTTTGAAGAAATCAATCGAGTGTTTTCTGACGAGTCGTGCTTCTTAACTATCGTGGTTGACTTTCCTTAAACGGTAACTTTCGAGCTCTTAAAAAAGGCGTTTATCCAAAACAATATTGATCTTCTATGAAACATGAATGAAAAGGAACAAAATTGGTGTGAAAGCAATCGACAGGGTTTTACACAAAAATATTTGGGAGTACTTGCCCGTTGAATCTCCCACAATTTGTCGCCAGTTCTGTAAGGAAACCATGTTGAAATGAATCGTCTGATTTAATGTACAGCATTGGTGTTGACAGGTGTTGACGATCAGGTGCAAACATAACGATTTAACATGCAATTTGGTTTCCCGCGATTTCTTTCTCTCCTATTCGGGCAGAACAAATAAAATATTGTTGTTATTATTTCATACAAAATCATGGCTATTACAATACTGACAGAAAAAAATAAGCATAAACAGCCCTCGTATGTTGTTGCAATAAACAGTTGGATTTTATAAAATATCATCGAAATCTGATTTTTTGAGTTGACTTGAGTTTCCTCGTTATATAAAATGATGATAACATCATTTGGTTTTTATCGTCTTCATCTTGAAGGCACTTACAAGAATTTCTTATTTTACCGCGGCTGCTAAGATACTTGATTGATCAGGTTTCGATTTCCCACAATTTTATATCGTAAAATTAGTTATTTACGCCGCCCTTAAGCTTGCCAATTCGAAGAACGTCATTAATGTCTCCTTGTATGTCAAACGGAGATTTTCTTTTTTTAGCGCACATGATACATTGTTAACAAACGATGCCCGCGAGGTATAAATGATACTCCGCGCAGATTATCATCTTTATACCTACATATATGTACTTATGTCTGTAGTTACTCTCCCGAGAGATTAAATATACGAGATGCCTTTGCATCGTATTCACGCTATACTGACTAATGTTATTTAAAATGCATAAAATACGTATTATTATATTGCAATCATGGATACAGGACGCGAATAAAAGTTATAATATTTAATGATAACGACCGTCGAACTCGTTTTCTTGTCGGAGGATATTAAAATAATAAAAATAATTACTTCCAAGTCCCAAGCATGGTAAATAGTGCGCAATCTCTTTCTCGTTCTGCCTTTTTCTCGTTCATCACTAGGTCCTATTGGCTAACCTTTTCTAACTGACCGTGCTCAGAGCGTTCGCCGGAGTCAGTGGCGTATCACTTTTCATCGGAATTGTCCGCGAGCAGGGACAATAAAATTTTACGACGCCCGCTGCGTTTCTTTTTTTGGAATTAATTAAATAGCCTGGGCGCAATTAAGGCAGCCCCCCCGTTTTCTTACGGTTTATCTTCGCATTTTTAAGCATGCAACGACGCAGCAGCGCGTTGTGTGTATATGATTTGTGTTGTTGGCGGAACGCTCTGTTTTTTTTTTCGCATCATGTTGCGACTCTTTGTTCGTGGCTCGTTTTATATGGCTACGGTGGTTGTTGGTTGAAGTATTTCCTTTCTGCCATCTACCCCGTCGGATGTAGATGGAAAAATGGTATTATAGATAGGAGTGCGGCATGTCACGCTTGGTATCTTTGCAAATGTCGCTATCGAAATTGATAACAATCTTAATTCCTGTTTTATGAGTTATGTGGAATTAACTTAATGGGTTCGTTGGAAATGTGACTTGTTTTTGTTGGTATTTGGTGGGTCTAATGATGAACCATAGAGGTGTATGAGAGGTTGTTATAAATAGAAAGGCGTAGCTTGATTTTGCTGTATAATTTTCTGGTTAATAGCAATAATAATAATTTCCAAAGAACAAATGTTATAGGAAAAAGTCATATTAGCACTAGATACTAAAATCTAGTTTTATCAATGAACCTAAACAGAGTAAGGAATTGGCTGTGAGTCTTCGTCTGCAGATGGGAAAATTAATTGGTGCTTCTTAGTTATTGGGGTTTTTGTTTTCTGTAGCACAAGATCTATTTTTGTGTCCATTTACCTCGAATAATTTGGAAGCCGTTAGTTTTGCAAAGAAGTCCATGCAACGACGAGATTATCGTAGCTCTAGGAGAGTGCTTAAAGGCCACAGAAAGGTTAAATTAAGTTTTTCAAATGTAATATTTTTTTTTAACATTTCCTCAAAAAACATTACATTCTGACGGACCGACTCTGCTATGCTTAAAAACTATTAAAATAATGAACAAAATCGAGTTTCTGGAAAACTATTGTATTATTAAAATGTTACAAAGCAAGCTTCTACAATAAAAGTACGAAATGTTGACTATGAACCCCAATACGCTAAGTAGAAATCACTTCGTGTCACTTCTTAATATTTTCTTAATCGTCAACTTTGGGCTGTCCTGTACGATGTTCAATAGCGATAGCTTTTCTGCTTTATTAGGATGCTAGCAACCATCCTAAATATTTAGGGTCATCAACGGTTTTTAATTTTTTTCAGACATGCTGTATCTTGGGTAAAACCTTAAAGATGTAATTTTTTTTTTAAGATATATGCATTTACTTATTTTGGGCTGGTGTTAGTTTCTTCTTTTCTATAAACAGAGGAACTAGTAGGAGTTGATACAACTTCTTCACGGCCCAAAGAATGAACAACATTCTGAATATCGCAGATGTTCTAATTATGGCCTTGCATTTAATGGCTGATAACAGTGTGACCCTAAGAGAAAAAAACTTTATTAGAGTTGTGCGTAGCGTGCTGTGCTACAGCAGTTTCGAGGTAACGGGCTCGTCATTTTCAAAGCAACTGGAAATTTGGTACGTGTTAAACGTAAACATCATAAGACGCTCTACGCGCGCAGGCGTAGTAATAACTCATGGTCAAAGCATTACAAATAACTTCTCTTTCTCCAAATTTCTTAAAAGAGCTTCTCAGCAAATATAATTATAATTTCCAGCATTCCATCGATTAGACCGACGACGGGAATTAAAACGTTTATTATTCTGTTGCACTAGTGTTAAAAGCGTGCCCATCAAATGGAAGAACATGCGCAGTTTGGGAGAACGTCTTCCAATTTCTACAAAATCCAATGTAATGCTGTACGATACCTGTGAATGCCGAACAATTCCAGATAATGACAAACAAATTAAACAAATTTTATGTTATGATCAAGACATATGAACAGGCGAGATCTTATGTAGTGCAATTTTGCGTTATGACGAAATTAAACGGATACTTTTCACATATTTAGAGGAAAATTGAATTTGAAAGAGAAACTGAGAAGCTTGTCCACACACTACCAACCAAATTAAAAGTAAAAATTGAGGAATCATTAACGCAAGGCATACACATTGCTCAATGAAGCTCAAGCAAATTGGAATAATGGAGTTAACATGATACTTCAAGCAATACTAAAGATAACAATAGAGCTTAGTAGAAATGTCTTTCGGGTGATGTCGTGTAGTTAATGTTTTACTTGACGTTTCGCTGACCATGCTGTCAGCTTCTTCAGAAGATTTCTAAAGACTGCTGTTGTTGTCTCTTGCTCCTCTATTATAGATCAGCAAAGCGGAACGGTAATGGATCAGCAAAGCGGAACAGAAATAGGATATATAAGGAGGAGCAAGGGACAACAACAGCAGTCTTTAGAAATCTTCTGAAGAAGCTGACAGCATGGTCAGCGAAACGTCAAGTAAAACATTAACTACACGACATCACCCGAAAGACATTTGTACCATAGATTACGGTCGTGAAAGCCTACACTCAACAATAGAGCTTAGTTGAATTCTTACTTCAATTAATTTTTTCTTATAAAGTAAACTTAATACAAAGAATATGATACACGATTAACTCATATATTTTGTTGACGGATCCCGTTTTTAACAACTAGTTAATTTCAATTGAAATTACGCAGTTAATATTCGGAACTGCGAAATACGTACGCATCGGTAATTGCAATATTTTTTCCCAATCATTTCGATAAAATATCCCGGCACACACGATTGAAAACAAAACCAATCAAAGTGCAAAAAACATGGTAAATTGTTGACAAATATTAAAACCGAACACGCGTTTTTAATCTCCGCTTCGTATAAGCTATTATTTAAATAAATAAAATCGAAATTATATTGTCTGTAGCGTTCCCTGGTACTGAACGCCAACGCGTACATGTGTGAGTACGCCAGTTCGCGCCAAAAGTGATAATTTATAATTAAACGATTTGTTTATTCGACTAAAGAAATATTATGCATCTATTTTTAATTCGCTTTGTACAGACTATGTAAACGGGAGTCGGGTGTTAATGTGCGTACCGTAATTTATGAACAATTAAGCTAAACAATATATGTAATTCTTTAAAGATAATACCTCTGTGCGAGTCTACGGTTTTGATTTGAGTTTTTATCTTCCGGTTAGTGCAGTAGGTATTGAAAATTTAGATTCTGCAAAGGTACCGTCCGTCGAAATTTTAAACGTTAATCTTAACGCATGTATTTATTTTCAAATTTGGCGCTTTTATGTATAAAAAAAGAAGAACAAATATGGCGACGCCATTATAGTAGGTATCGCGTTTATGAGAAAAAACCAACCGCAAACAATACAGTCCTTTTTGTAGAAAAATCGCAAGCTTTTTATTTATTATAAAAACATCACGATTAACAGTTAACAAAACAACATTTTGTTTTATCCTCTTTAACACACACGTTATTTGCTACTAACTTAAAAAGATTCTATAACGTCGGCGTTACCAACCGAAAGTAAAATAGCTTCTTAACGCTTACAATTCTAACGTTTTTAAAATTAATTGATGTATGTATATCCTCTTTTAGGCGTTTTAACATTTGCAATATGATGTAAATTATTTTCTTTTGTGTATAATGCATGTATCCATTACGTTATAAACTCACTTGAATTCTCGTGCTATTTATTAAGCAATTAAATTCTATTAATACGCAGCCGATCGCTCAACTCGGCATCTTACGAGCCGCACAGAAAACGGGCAAAAAACAATACACACGCACACATTGCGTTGATTTCCATCAGCGAAAAAGGCAAGGAATGAATTATGATAATGTTCTTGCAGCTTTTTACGTATACTGGCTACCAAGTGTAGCATATAAGAACAGTAGGATTTACAAATAATATTTTTAAATTTTGCAATAGTATGATTTTAACATACGGTATATTACAATAAAATAAAATTATGCTTAGCAGAGTGTATAAACATATATACTTCAATCATTCTTCTTATAACAGAGTAGCTCAGAGCAAAAGCCTTTCAAAAAATAATTAGGATAGAAAATCTTGCGATTATGCCTGTTTTAAATAGAATGTGTGGCAAAATAATAAGCATTCCATTTAAAATGAGAAACTTGACATCTACTTCCGGCATAACCGGAAGTTAGATCTCTTCAAAATTCAAAGTACAAATTTAAATAGTTTTTATATAATCAAGTTTCTACGCTCGCAAAATTTCGATTTTTTTATTCTACTTACGAAATACTCTCGAAATACTTTTGCCCAAGTTCAGAACTTTATGGCCTATACAGCGAGCAAAGCATTATGGGCGATCAAAAGTGATTTGAGTTGCAAAATATCATGCGCAGTCATCAACACAGTAGCTGCTTACATGCAAAGTGAACCCTCACCATTAGTAAAGCTAGTAGACAACCAAGAGCTGATTGTTTTAACGAAAAGCTATGTAACTATAGGTTCACCTATCTTCACCGATCTCTTGCATCGCTTAACAGAACCTACATCTTCTGTCCTCAGTCAGGTCTCAAGCTCATACGGTTTTTGAGCCATTAGTGAGCCTACCTTTGTTTTGAGATCTGTCTCTCCGTAGTAGGGCTTGTCCTTGCCTTGGAATAATCTTCCACCAGTCCTAAGATTTCTTTTCCCTCCATTTGCTTAGTAGCTGCTTTAACTGTTTGTGTGACAACATTTGCCAGTTTCAGCTTTACTGCCAATATTGTAGAAAACTCGGCCAATAATCAAATTCAGCGCTGCCTAATCGTCCTCCGTTGTTAGGAAATACATCTCCTGTTGACAATATCAGTTATACAGTCTGCTCTGTTACCTCTACGGAGTTATACATCATAATCGACGGCGATGATAATGATAACGGTGCCTTCCAGAGCTAGAGGGAACGGCAACTCTAAGTGTTCCAGATTTATAACATATCATGGTAAGATTCGAAAGGAATAAACTCGAATGTCTTGCCTGCGATTATAAGGAATTACTTTAGGGAAAGAGGGACCCGAATAGCAAGGAAGCTCAAGATATTACCTAAAAAAAAATAGGTTGTTTTAAAGCTCTAGCTCGAAAAGGGGAACCAAATTACTGGACAAGTATTGGTCAGGACGTGCTTTCAAGTAGCCATTCCAGTTATCTTCCCTGTTATTTTTTTTTCACTGTCCAATTATTACGTAGAAAGCCAAATAATAAACAATAGTATCCGCTGCTGCTATAGTAGAATATCGAATTACTTGATCCTTTTCTCCTGGTTCATTCGTGAAAAATTTTTTACTGTTGCTTTCACTAAAAACATTTTTAGTTCTTCAACAGTTAAATTAATCCATTTTCTGATATTCGAATTATTTTTAGGCGTTCATAATGAGAAAATATTGAAGTAGCTTGTCTGATGCCACAACCAGGATAAGCCAAGAAAAAATATTCTAAAAGGAATATTTTGAAATGGCTTAAATATACAGGAAGTTTCAACATGTACTATATTATCATGGCAAACTTTGAAAATCAGTATTACTAAAATGTTCAAAAAGATGTTGGCCAAAAAATTCTTGCTCCTAAAAAACAACAATGAATTATAAAGTCTTCCAATACATCTTTCATTTAGCAACTGGTGTATAAGGAAGTGTACTTTTTTGCATCGGAATCCTATCAAATACGTCCTCCGTCTCGTTTTACATACAAAAACCCGTATGCAGATACGTAGTTGATGACCATAAGCGATTGCAGTTAGTGTCAAACTTTACAGCGCTCATTTTATATACGGGTAATCCCATACGATAAAACCCAGAACGATATCGTTAAATAAATTAGAAGTTGTTAATGCCGTTATAGCACTCGTAATTCGCGGCGACTCTTTCCTCCTTTTTCGCTCTTAAAACAACACAAAACGCGGTCGTTATTAAATAACGTAGATGGCAATGATGTCAGCGCGACAGAAACATGAACGGCGTGCCGCGTTGTCGTGTAGATCCGTTCATGTATAAGTATTATCTTATTTCCTCGGCATGGTTGTGCCGAATCTGCATTCAAAGATTGTTGTGTATAAATCGACGTAGGTGCTTGTATTCATTTTGCATAATCGTACTTCATATTTTTACATGCAAGTTGGAGGAATATGGTGATAATTAATGAGACGGACCGAAGTCTGAATAGGGAGGGGGTCGTTGGTTCTTCATACAAGCAGTTGAAAGTGTTTGCATATTGGTGTTGGCTCTAAATCCTTTAAAAAAATTATACAATTAAGGGTCGAGATTTACATTCTTCCAAACTCGGGTGTCTGAATTCTGGTTAATAGTGGTAACATCAATCCATCACCATCAATAGTTTGGTAACAATTTTGCCTTATCATTGTTGACCTATTAAATACTATAACGATGAGATACTGAGAAAAGGCTTTGTACTGCGAGTAATGAAGTGAACGGGTCCCAACTTGATCCTTAACATTTAAGGAATATTCTTCAAATTTCATATAAAATTGTAACAAAAGAAGGAAAGGTCTTAAGCGTCAAAAACAATGTAATCTAGATCGAAGTTAAGAGTCTTTAAAAAGACTCTTCATTGAGAAAGAAGACGTGATGAATTGTATGAAGGTGTAACAATTGACGGGGGTTCCAATATTAAGAAGGAAAAGAGAAATACATAATAATCAAGAGGAGGGAGGACTGGGAGCCATTGCCGGAAAAAGTGAGCTGAAGGCCATAAATAGGTTGAGATCAATTAAAAATATAAGAAAATCATGTACGCGATATGGTCAAGAACGAGCATGAGTGGAGCAAGATCAGTGGAAAGGTGGCTTAAGAAACCAATCCCCGTCACGTGATTGGACGCGGACGTTATTTTATGACAGAGAAAAAGCGCCTGTTAGAACTATAATAGGCTTGCCAACAGATCATTATATGACCTTACAGAAAGAACAATATGCAGGTTCTAACCGCCAGGCAGAAAAATAGATCACGCAGGATTAGGAGTGGCCTGGGTTCCAAAGGCTGAAATCTACTAAGAGACACTCACAACGTTGCAAGCAATTGAAGAAACTAGATCTGAAAAGGTTCCAATGGTACGGATCTCCACAGTTGTCAAAAATTTTCCACCTTGCATCTCATTTCGTCGACGCTCAGAAAGAAACAAACAGCAAATATCAAACATAATTCGAGGGGAACTAAATCTAGCGAATAGGGTGCGTGGAGAAGCAACTCAAGGTTTAAGTCATTACTTTCAGTCACCGCCATAATGTGTGAACTGGGTGACGGACCCATATTTCATTCATGGTTGTGATTCGACGCGAAAGCTCAGCTTCATGGCTGCGAAACATCGTCAAACACTCGCATTGTGAGAAATCGCGGCACCTATCTTGTGTACAACTTTCTCACGTCCAAATTTTCAGTCAATATGCGATGTACAACGCTTTTTTTAAATGCTTAAAATGTCTATTAGCTCGCTCACTTTCATTCGACGGTTATCCAATACAATTTTGTGGATTTCATTCACCATTTCTGGCATAGTCACCTTATTTGGTCGACCACTGCGATGTTCGTCTTGGGCCTCGTTTAAACTTCGCCACCTAATATTTTATTGTCATAAGCGAAAGGGGGGATTTTCCCAGAGTAGAATTTGGCCCCGCTTTGACATAGGTTGGACTGAGACTTTTCAAATAATAGCATTGCATGATCAACTTTTTTCAAGATTATAAAAACACTGACAGCGGTTACTATTGATGGCTGTCAAACTTGAGTTTTATACGGCTGGTACTTTCGACCACATTAACCATTCAAACAACGCCCATCTATACGTCAGGTCGGGTACTTCTGGGACAACTCTCGTAGTAGATATCTTTGTGTGCTTTTCGTTATTAAATTATCGAAATGACACTATCACAAACCTTGTATATACACAATATTCAATGAAATATCATCTCCTATACCAGTATTACCAATATATGTTACAGATTCAGCAGCAAATCGAATGTAACAAAGCAATTTCATATATTAATGAGCTTTAAGGCGGGGCAAAATCTGCATTCAAAGCCGCGCACTGGTGGATTAGCATCGCCACATTTGTCAATATCATCGTGACTATTATTATCATCAACATTAAAGAGAACTTGGAAGGTACGTCCTTCACTGCAACCCCGATCAAAACTTCTCATCTCTACTTTAAATCGAACGTAATTTTCTTTCTGATCTGCTATTTTGTTTCTTTTTCCAGGAGCTTATTTTATTTACGTAGATATGCATAAGCCGATAATGTTGTGTTATTTATATTCTCTTTTTGTGATCTCTGTTGCCGTATCCGTATTATTTTGCATTCGCTTCAGATCCGGCCATCGTTCGTTCATATTATTAATAAAAGGGATCCCATCGCGTCGGCAATAATGAGCTTTTTCATCGTCCCATCACGATCTCCAATTGTATAAATGATGTTTAATACATCCAACGTATTGAATTCGCGAATGGATTTATTACAATGTGTTAATTGTGTACGAAAATTAAGTTCGTGGCCGTCTTTGGCCGCGACCAGCTAGGTTGTTGGACCAGCTTATGAGATGTTAGCAGACGTGCTGTCAGGAGTTGATGGGTTTTCTTTTCTTTTTTCGGAAAATGGATAAAATGCTAGTCGGTTATCGGTGTTTAATATTAAACGTGTACGCTGCCCTCTAGTTAATCAGAAATTTTTAATGATATTTTCAAGCTGGAAGGAATTAAGTGCTGTATTGTTTGCGATTGATTGACGTTTGAAGGTTCTGGAATGAAGTCGTTAAAATTAACCAAAGATTAAAAGCTATACGTATATATTAAGTCAATTTTAATAAAAATATTGTGCTTCCCTGTAATTTTTGAGGTATATTTGAAGCTCTTAATTAACTTTGAACATGGGAAATTCTATTGGTTTGATAATTAAACTGATCAAACCATTCTTACGAATCCATTCTTGGATTTCGAACTAATTGGTAAACATGCAACGATATCAGTGTGGCGTTTTTTTGGCTTAGGGACTTCTTGGAGCCGTAGGAACATTTCATTAAAGCAGTCGCTTTTACAAGTACTAGAGATTTTAATATTATATAGAGCTATGTTTGCATTGGTAAACCACTTTGAACGGTTTAATTCGGTTTAAATGTAGATGAAAAACGAACCTGTTAAGGGATTAGTAGAAATTGAGCTGCTTGTTCCATTAGCGAGTTAAATATGGCAACTGCATACCGTTTAATCCGGTAATTAATTCAATATTAGCTTTTGTAGTATTCTAATGCAGATCTTCTTAATTGGCTGTTTAAGTAAACGCATAAATTTATGCTACTTGCTTTTCCCTAATACTTGCGATCAATATGGCGTTAATACGTGGGACGTATAGGTGGTATTAATTCCCGATTATTATAATTTTGCGTTAAAATAGAAGTAATTGAGAGATATTATTAATTAAGGATGTGGAGACAAGAATTCTTTGCGTTTCTTTGGTGTTTTCGACTTTTGATTTTTTTTTTTGAACTTACCATAAATGGAGGGTTCTGGGGTTTTTTAACTTTTTTTAATAGTTAGCTATTAAATTAATAGACTAATAGGGAGACATGACCTGAACATGGCAATTTGGCTAAATTAGGGAACAAATAGAAAACGTTTGGAACCATTAACACCATATCATCTTGCGGATCATTAAAACGGGCATTTACATAGAAAAATGAAAGCCATAGTTATATATGGTTTGTGTTAACATTTGTGAAGATGCATTTTAGTTCTTACATTTTTACCGATTTTTCCATCAAACCTTAGAATTGGATGGAAATCTTTGCGTGTTAGGTTGTTGAAGTAGGTAAACCAAACGGCATCATCATCAATTGCAATTCGATGAAAGACCTCAAATGGTGTAATGTTGTGAGATTTCTTGTCAAAACACCCCTAAACAAGAGACTAAACAAGATCAGCAATGAAGCATACAGACCGCGATAAAATCCGACACGTAGAGAATGTCTCCCAGAAAAAAAGATTTTATCAAAAGGACATGCTAGGACCGCGCAAATGAAAGGAAAAGAGCGAAGGGACGAATCTATAACAACCGCTTATCTGGAATTACTGACCGAAGAAAAAATTAGCGCAATTCTTTTGGAATTATGCAGAATCCAAACGATTTCACGCGAGGATCAGCAACATATGTAAGTTAGAGCGCGAGAAAACCACATCAGTCTTTAGAAACCTTCTGATGAAGCTGACAGTACAATCAGCGAACCATCAAAAATAAACCCAGCGACACAGCGACACCCGGAAGATTATTATAGTAGATAACGATCATGAAAAGCCTGCTACTTCAACTAATGTCGTAGACCTGGGTGTATCTATCAAGCACTTGGCGATAAGCCAAATCGTATAAAATGAAAGGAGGACTTTAAAATATGAAAAATATTTGTAAAATTTGTAAAAAACTGGAAGAAGCTAGATGACGACTTTGCTGAAAATATCGCATTTGTGAATTTGGAGTGAAAGTAAATGGGTTCCATTACAACTTGCGAGTGTTTACGTAGAATGTGCCACAACTGCCGTGTTCCACCTTTAATTCGGAATTAACTCCTGGAATCATGCTGTAGATGTAGCCAGAATATACAAAAAGCCCGTATCTGGAGTGTGATGTTTGAGTAACCGAAGGATAACTTGGAAAAAAAGAAATTTGGTAGCAAACAAGCAGAAGAATTAAACAAACTTGACTTCTACTAGCTCTTAGCGTCAAATCAGAAATCTAAATGATCACGCTTGCTAGAAATAGCTGCTTTTATACCTCCAAAGATGTACATCCTGTATTAAACACATATTTTTAGAATTTTCCATTAAATGAGGGCGCAATATTTACCCCCCGGATCCAACTATCGGTGTCAGAAGATAAATATGATACGCGTATAATCTTTCATGCACAGCGATGCCATAAAATTGTATTTTATACACATTGTAAAGTAAATTACTTAGCTTTTATTAACACCATCGAGAGCTATTAACGACAAGATGTGATTGCGAAATTTTCCATTCCAGAAAACACCGTTAATTTATTATTATTAGCAGCTG
The DNA here is from genome assembly GCA_902655005.2 of Marronus borbonicus. Lineage (NCBI taxonomy): Eukaryota > Metazoa > Arthropoda > Insecta > Coleoptera > Scarabaeidae > Marronus > Marronus borbonicus. The sequence goes on along the minus strand of LR737398.1, from coordinate 2,623,925 downwards.
ATTTATCTGTAGATGCCCGTCGTACCGTTTTTGCAGTTCATTGTTACTGGTCGTGCGGCAATTTATTTTTCATCGCCATGATGGCAATCATATATAAATGTCAACCATCTGCATAATCTATATAAGATTTTATTGTACGTATAATAAGAGTTTTAAGTGTTTAGCGTCGTTACTTGCGCGGACATCTATCGGGAGAGGCGCGAGAGAGATGGGAAAACGGCCGCTTTTATAAAATGCGTCTTTAAAAATAACCCATACCATTTTGCAGACGTCATAAACAACTGGATCGTATATTGCGGCCCGTTTTTATAACATAATAACATATATTTGATTACAAAATAACGTTTTGTCTTTTATTAGTTCTCAGATATGCGAATAACTGAAATGTAATAAATTAGCTTTGGGGAATGCTTGGTACTTTCGCAAGCTGATTTTTCCATTCCTTATTCGACCTGTACATTATCGTTCTTAATTATTTGTACGTCTGCATTAGTTTTAAATTTCAACAATAGTTGAAACAGCAGCTTGGTACAAAATGTTACGTAAAAAAATATTTCTCCACTAGTTCGTCATGATCATCACCTTTTTTTCTAATGTTGGGTACAGTGAAAGAATTTAATAACCGCAGTGTTTGCCAGTAGAGAAAGAGATACCTGAACGTAGTAATGTGTATCTCATCTATGCCGGATATGTTATAAGTACCTACTTTATTGAATAATAAAACGAAGGGTCCATTTCTTAAGTCAAATATTGCTAATAATAATAACACTAAAGTATCGGGACACTCTGCACCACACAAGTTTAATTAATTGATTCCCGACAGCCGTTTCGAGGATGCGTCGATCCATATTTTCAGCAGTTAACCGAATGCCAACCCCGAGTGTTGTAAAATTACAAAGCTCTTCTCCCAGCGACCAGGGCGGTAAGATGTGTGGCCACTGTTTAAATATAGGTGGTTGGCTGTGAAGAATCCAACTACCCAAAAAGTCAAGCAAAGAGTAATAAATCCCCTTTATTTCGTGGAGGGAGATATAATTGACGTGTCGTTGCAGCTAGAAAACCCAACAACGAAGATATGGTATTGCCATAGTTATAAGTAAGCTTGCAAAAACGAGTTGCGCCTCACGAAATTAGCAGAGACTAAACAGACTCGTGTTTATTCGTTTCATGAGAATGGGTGCGTGTTGCCTACTGGTTTTTCCCAAGAATCGACAAAGCACGAGTCTGTCTAGTTTCCGCTAATTTGGTGGAGCGCAACTCGTTTCTGCAGGCTTAGTTATAACGTACAAAGGTACGGTAGGTATCCCACGAAGCAAAGGGATTAACCACAGCCAAAATAATAGTTTCAATAGATCACATAAAGTGAAGGTGGTCGGCATCGTCAGGAGGGCGAGAAGACGCTGTCGGTTTCCTACCAACAGACCGCACCCATCATCACGATAAGTCGCACATACTCTTTTTGGTTTATTTCTATATTCGTACTTGCTTCAATGTTTTTTCTTATCTTTAGCAACATAGCAAGCAACGAAGCAAGGACGTTAACTATAGACAAAGCGTATAAAGTAAAGCTGGTCACCAACGTTAGAGAAACCGCGAATTAGGGCCACCACTACCACCAGAAGAGCGATAAAATGCTGTATGATGGGACAAAAGTATACTTGGACGCCCGGCAAGCGACGAAGCAGTATGGACAGTGTACATAAGGCTCGCTTTCGCACAGGTTTATTGCGTTTCGTCCAAGTTTGCTTTTGTACCATTATGCATTTGCCGCTAGTGAGGCACTGTCGGTTTTCGCCCTCAACTTACAGCACCTATCATTCGTTTGTTTATTCTCATATTCGTATTTGAAATCAGTTCGTCAATTTCTTGGTCCATAACTACTCTTTATTCGAGAAACTGAGGAATTAAAAGGATCTGAAATAAAAATTTTAAAAGTAAGTAGACAATTTCAATCACATCGCAGTTGCTATTGAGCAACAAGTAAGCAAGTTTGAACAAAGTATAAGGTTTACCTTGAGTTACAGTTAAGAATTCCTCAAAGATGTTTAAAGGTTGGGTGGCGACAACTCCAAAGGCTATTCTCACGTTTTACACTTCGAAAATTTTATTTATTTGGTATATATGGCACCCTTATTTTACATTGAATAATCTCCAATAACTTGCAGTAATTTGTCTTTAAGATAAAAGGTTGGAAAACACGCCATTCACCAGATGTAAAGGCTTTCAGCCGATCCAAAGCTGATTCAACCAACAAGTCAGGCAAAAATATAAGCAAAATTTACAAAAAATGATAGGCGTCTAAATTTTTTGTATCCATACTTCTGCACCTAATATAGTGAACTGCATTTTTCCATTTTTGCGAAATTTAATAATAGTAAATAAGAACAGAAATAAAACTGATCTTTGTACTGTCGTTGAAGTACGGCATTTCAGAAGGTCTTCTCCCTGCGGTAATTCTTGTGGGTTCTTCTGACCCGATAAACCCACAAAGCTTTTTCTTAGGAACATGGCCTTTATAAAACTTTACTTTGAAAACTAAACAATACAATAGTGTATGTATCTATTATACATTTCAACAAATTATATCCGAGAAAATCAGCAAAATCATGCTCTCTTTTGTATCGAAAGGAAATCACTGTTCTACGATTCTAAACAAAGGAGTCTCATTTTTTTTCAATCGTATCGTACGAAACTACATAATTGTTACTTAACACGGTTTGAATATTCATTAATTTAATCTGTTTGTTTATATAAGATCGGCCAGAGCTCCGCGATTGTGTATAATTTGCTAATATCATCGCGCTCTTCATTGTTTAATATAATTTAGGATAATTATTCCAAACATATGCATAACTTTAACGTCTTTATACTTCTTTGTTAGGATCGTAATTTATTGTTTCGCGTACAGTTTTGCTTGAAGCGCTAAAGATGCTATCTGTTTCCTGCTTTGTAGGTGTTATTTGTTCTGTGTCACTATATTATGTTATAATTTATCGTAATTATCCCAGAAACAATTTAAGGTGTACTTACCTGTGGGCTTTTAGTGGAAAATTTATTATTTTTGTTAGTAATTTTGCCAGCGCAATGGGAGAAGATCATCATAAGATGATTACGGAGATAGTTAAATTTGCTTTGTTCCTTATCTAAAGTTTACTTATATTTAGAAGTATCTTTGAGCTTCATCAATTTATCATTTAGCATTTGGCTGTGAGTCAGTAGGTAACATCGGTACACACTTGTTACATATATAGGAGCTCCTAGTTAATAGCTCGTACTTCAACAAACCGCTGTGCGCAGCTGGAGAATCTTTCGCAAACGCATCGTTAATTTAAAATGCGTAGGCTTTTACGGTCTTTATCCGGTAATGAACCTTCCTTTGAGTTTCGCAGTATGTCAGTGTTAGAGAGAGGCAACCCCACCATCATAGCACACTTCTACGCTTGTATATCTTGCCGAATATTTCGATTATATTTGCTCACATAGTTCATACAGGAAGTTACAATATTAAAGTTTCTCCTGAGCTTTTTTTTCATTTGAGGAGTTTGTGTAGATGGATCCTTCAATATGTGGCACTGGAAGTAAAACTGAAACAATAAATAAAGAAAAAAATCAACATATGCGCTGAATAACATTATTTTCAGATTATCGCTGGCTCAACCTTTGGAAGAGTTAGAAAAAGAAGATAATTATGCATCTTCAACAGAAATACTTGTAACGCCTCCAGAGTAAGAATGTCTTTGATTGTGACAGTGACGGCAGCAACACCTAGGTTCAAAAAGTAAATTTTCACAATTCTTAACACAACGACGAGGAAGGAACTCTACACATTGGATAATCACTAAACATTACAAGATTCTCAAGATATGCTGCGTTCGCGCAGCTTCGAATAATCGTCAAGCAAAAACCGATGGAAATAACAAAAAAGAAATCGAAAAAATCGAGTCAGTTAACATGGAAGAAAAGTAAACCATCGTTTAGTGATACAATTTCAAACGTGATCAAAATAGTGAGTTCCTAATGTTGTTGTCACTGATGCTGTCTCCAGATCTTCTAGGCATAAACGACATATTTCAACTTCAGCTTTTCCTAGATCACCAGGCTCCAGTCCCTTCATTCTACAAGGCGTAAGGGCACCCAATATAGCCTGTCCCAGCAGGACTTCCAACGCTGCTGTGAGACACGTGCGCGTCACACCTGTAGTGTTGAGACAAGCAAGCCTCTGAATTTGTTGAAGTTGTTGTTGCACAGTCTTCTGAGATGTTTTTGGCCATCAAACCAAAGAGGCGTAGGTGATCATGGGTCTAATTATTGCTGTGTATGACCAAAAGATCATTTGTGGCTTAAGACCTCAGTTCTTACCAAGTAGCCTGCGGCATACTAGTGATGCCTTAGTAACAAATGTATGGCTGCTGTGGACAAGGGTACGCCCAGACGACAAGGACATCGCGCTTGCACACTTACCTGTGGTAAATTTTCCGATCAAAGAATGATGGTGGTGATCACTGGCCAGAATACAAGGTTGTGCAGATTTTGTAAGGGTAAAAGCAAACGTGTTTTCAGAATCACCATACCTTTTCACTTGTAAAATGCTGCATATGATTTAATATGGTGTATACTTCCAAGATTTCGGAGAAAAAAATATTTTGTTAGCAAAAAATGCTTATTTTGGTGTCTTCGTAAATAGCACTCATTGCTGTCATCTTCAATTGCTTTTCATTTGAATTTTTAACTTTATGCACGAATGAGTTGAGAGTTACTTATTTTTATTACTGTTTATTACTGCTTTCAAAAAAATCAGTTTTAAGTGGTATTATAGAGATTACAGAACAATTACAATTAATTAATTATTTTCCAAATTTTTACAATTTAAATAGAAATTAAAAGAAAAATCGGAAGAAGACAAGTACATTTGTCGAAATGTGGAATGTGATGTCACTTTGCCCAATCCAATGGAAAGCTGTTAAAACCAAGAAACCACATTTAGAAAGTTACGTATTCTGAGCCACCATACAGCGTTACCTTCTGAATATTTTAGTAACTTTTAAGTTAATCCAAAAGCTGAACTTATTAAATTATTTTTTTATAGTTACGTGTTTTTCTTTGAATTTCATTCTATAATTGAGTGCGTAAATAACCTGAAGAATATAAATAAATAAATAAATAAATACATAACATAAATTTATATTCCCATCACGCACTAAAGTCTACACGCATACATATTTAAATTAAAACAAGACGAACATTACGAAATTCATCTCATCTGCCGTGTTTTCAACGTATATATAATTGGCGTTAAGCGTTACGGCGAGATTTAAACGCTAAAACGTTCATCTTTTATTGTGCTCCGGATGAAATATCGTCCCGTTTTATCGCCGGTAATTTCGAATAAAGCGGCGACGCGACCGACGTACGCCCGAGACGCGAACCACCCGTGTGCACCTAATAAAATATTTTATTCCGGCGAATCCAATCTGATAATAGCGCTCACTCTGTCCGTTTCCTATTAAAAATAAATCTCATTAAAATGTATAAGAACATTAGATAATTGCCGGGAGCAAAGGTTGGAAACTCCGCCGAGCGTAAAGTCCGTCGAAAAAAGGTACGAAACATGAATAGCGTGATGCCGCAACAAAAGCGAGAGAACTGCTCGAGAGCAAAGGCATCTAGAGCAATGGGGAACAGACAGCTATATTTATGCGGAGATGAACGTTTATATTGCTAGATATCTGAAAGGGAAATAACATTGATATCTACGATGGGAATGATGTAATGTAACATTTAACGGAGAAATAGGAAGGACAAGGAGGAAGGCGATCGCTGAGAATTATTTTAAAGGAGATCGTCAAAATACTAAAAATAAAAGTGCGAAAGACATATTATTTAACATTTCCAAATTCGTCCTCTGTTTGTTACAACCTCTTTTCTATTTTGGCCTCGTTTGTTAGTTTCTTCCATTCATTTCTATCTCCAATTTTATTTTCATACAAAGAAAGAATATGTTTAACTAGACACCCTTCTTCCACAACAAAGCATTCCAACATTCAGTGGATGGAAAGTATTGTTTTAGGAGTGCAGCTTAAAGAATTCTATTCAATATACAGGTAGGTAAGCCAATGATAATAAAAAGAAGACCATCCCAAAATGTTAATAGCTTTGTGATGGATATTAAATGAGAACTTAGTACCGAATAATCCAAGATACATCGAACAGCAAAATAGATCCAGTAACGTGAGATCCTCGAAGATCTTAAAATATAAATGAAGAACTCCGCTTTACTTCTTCCGTTTCCGTTCTGCATTCCTATTTTAGCATTTCCAACATGGATCACCTACTTTTTTTTTTATAAAAGGCTGTTTTGGATACATACTTATTAGCCACCGAACAACAAGGGATTCACAATTGATGAAATCAATCAACTGCCACAGCAACAGAAGTAGCAAATCAAGTATGCCAACCGTGTTAATTAAAGGTAAAAAAAAAAGTCAAAAGTGTTCCGATGCATCCCTTCTGTGAGGAACTGAATGGTGAGAGCGGCGCAAAATTTAAATCAATCCCTTTTTTAATTTTCTTAATTACTGGTTTTAACCTGCTTTTTAACGGATTTTTAATAACCTGCACTACTTTTATCATTAATTCAATCAGCGATTGAACGTCAACAGTATATAACTTCGCAACGCTATACGGATCTGCCCTTCCTCTGCACTCCTCTGAAAACTTACAAAAACCATTGTAATCTAGGACTTCTACTTTTTCCTTAAAAATTTGCCCAAATTGGTCGTACTGATTCAAATCCGCGAGGTTTCTATCGGTTTTTCTCCACTTATTTTTAATTCCTTTCGCGGTACCCACCCTCTTTACGTTACCTGCCACAGAAGTCGGTTCCAATTCGTCATCCAAGACCATAATTTCAATTTCAGTTGTAGAAGGAGCCTGGCGCTTATGAGACGTTGAAGGATTTTGCGACATCGCGCTATCAGTTTCTTCTGTTTCCTTTTTCTACTTTTTCTAGTGTCTGCAAAATCTTGATCTTTGCTTTTGTTCTCATCATTTTGTAATGCCTCCTTCACTCCCACCGTTGCGTTTAGTTATTTGGGACACTTGTGCGCCACATACCCCAATTGTTTACAAGCTTGTTCCCTCTCTGGGAAGTTTAGCTTCGATTTGTTACTGTTAAGTACATTCGCATAATTGATTTGATCCAACACATTAACATTTACACCGCCTTTCCTATCTGAGCCACCTCTGTCTACACAAGTGCTCATTTCAACCTCTAATCCCTGCATTGCTCTCCATAGCGCCGGCACTTGCCGCACTAATCCTAACGCTAGGGGGATCTCCCCACCGGGAGTGGGAAGCGCATACACTGTAACTGAAAATTGTTCAGTAGAATATGGTGATATTGGGTATACGCCATTTTGTTTAAAACATTCGTGTTCGAGGAACCTTCTCTGTATATTTTCAAGTAGAGATATACAAAGATGACCAAACTGTGGTAGCTGACTGAAGTTTATAGCTTTATAATCACTATTAAACACCACAGATGTGGCCGTTGAAAGTTAACTTGGTGTCAAACAGAACGCCGAAAAGTTCAAGTGCCATGCAAGATAACGCTGCCCTATTGCTAATGGTATATAAGTGGAATAAGATTGGCACAAAATTAAATTTTTCGAAGTTCTTTCTTTCCAGTGTTCAGCGCTTGTTCCAGGTACAAACTATGTTCAATATTATGTCATAATTTTCGATGATCTTCTTCTAATACAAAGGCCTATCTTTTTCTTTCACCTTCCTGGGGACTTGTTGCGGATGGCTTAGTTCTAAGGATCTGGCTCTAGAAGCTGGATGCCTTGATGACCATGACTTGCAACCTGTTGCAGTGTTAAATTATTATTTTACCTACCAGATTGATGAATAGCACCTTTACCACCATATCCATTCTGTACAAAAGTCTAATTTAACAACGACAAAAAAAAGAAACAAAACAATAAACAAGAACAAAAACCAACACGCAGCAACCGGCAAAAAGGATGACAATGCGAGAAATCGTTCTGCTAGTTGAGCAATGACCTTTACATATGTTACCTATAATTATACTCGTTAAATCCGATACGTACACTCGCGATGTGCGGATCTATACGAACGGAACTCGGTAAATGTATACCAGCGTACATATCCGTACGTACACATATTCACGACAAAAGAAAAGAGGTGGCTTTTATAATTGGAAAATATAAATCCGTCCGTATCAATTTCGCATTGAATAGTAATTTAAACAGTAAAACTGCTATCATTTCGCACGCAGCAATGGGTATGTACGTACGTAGGGAACCGGCGGTCGGGGCTGCGCGATACACGTACGCATATTTACGTGTTTGTATGGTTAACAATTGAAGCGTTCTCGTATTCAGATCGTTATTATGTCGCATTGTCATTAAAACATATTGACTCATTTGACGATGGGAGAACTTGAAGGGAGCCCCCATATTTAGACTTTCCATAGCCGTTGTGTATTTGCAATGTATATATTTAGCTGGCTTAGTTTAGATAGTCTTAGTTAACAATGCACAAATAAACAAACTGCCAGGAATAAATTAAATATATTTTGGAATTAGCGCTTATTTTTGTTGGGCTTGAAAGGAGTACTTGTTAGAACCGGTATTTCTAACCTCAAATAAATTTAAAGCCAGAGTAGTAAGTTTATAACAATGTCCTATACTTTTTTACGACAAAATTATAAAATATAAGCCATAAAGATTAACAATTAAAAACTGCTAACCAGATGATGTTTCTAGAATTATAAATTGATGGTGCTTTAAACTAGAAAGAATAGAGAATTTCGCGAATGGTGTACACGTTAAGAACAATAACCTACGTAAGTGTGTGTAGGTTAAAATGCAAATAATTAACATTTTTCTTAAATAAGTAATTAAGACGAAACTACTAACACCGCCTTCTGTGTAAGCGTTTCGCCGTTTACGGCTCATCGGCACAGCTTTGCGAGCTCTGGTTACCGATCGCATACGCGTGCTTGCGTTCTTCTTTAGGATGAGCGCAGTGAAGAAGTAAGAGAAACGGCTTAGACACAGGAAGAGACTGTACGCACTGCGATACTGTGCGGTTGCAAGTTCGAATGAAGAGCTTGCTTTATTTTTATCTGATACATAGCTAAATCATAGCCATCACAGGGCAAATACGACGATACATTGAATTCCTTATACGCAGGTCGAAAAACTTTCGCATTTTAATTACCACAGTATTCGCTTCTCCTTTACATACTCCTTAATAAACCTCGTTTCGGGTGGATTAATAACTTAAAAATATATTGTAAACCTAAGTACTTGTAAATGTACACTGCCGTTCAGTGAAGTTCGGTCATACAATAAAAATCTATTATATCACACTGTATACAATTATTGATACATAAAATTAGAAAAATATTAAGCATACACTCTTTTCCATGGGATTAAAGCCATAAATTATTTTGTAAAGTAGAAATATTGCGACAACCACAATAAAGTCCCTTTTATTATCATTCCAAGAATTTCTCGGAAGTACCGATCTTTTGAAACGGGTCGTTTGGGGATTATTAACGAACAATACATTTAGGAAATATACCACAGGATCATTCTTGTTTATTTATCACAGGCGTAAAGAGATAAATTTGCTTCGTTTTACTGTTAAACGTGTGTTGGTGTGCATCTGACGTTTTTGCGCGAAAGTTTTAAGAAAATTTACTTCAAAATGGCGCGTGGCAAGCCTACCAGTGTAGAAAAACGTTCACGCATTATTACGCCGTTTGATGAAGGATATTCGGGGCGATAAATTTCTCAAAAAATAAATATGAGAAGTTCAACAGTAAATGACATCATAAAGCGATATCGGACAGCTGGAACTATAGAAAATCGTGTTCGTCCTGGAGCATCTAGGAAAACGACAAAAGCTGAAAATTTGAGAATTATATTATTAAGCAAACGCAATAGAAAATTAACAACGCCACAAATAGCAGCCGAAGTCAATCGCGACCATGAAGAACAAGTTTCGGCGAGTACGGTAAAACGTCGACTTCAACAAGCGGACCTTCATGGACGCATTGCCATTCGAAAACCCTTATTACGTCGGGGCAACAGAGCAAAACGGCTACAGTGGGCCCGTTCTCATCTAGATTGGTCGTTAGATGATTGGAAACACGTGCTTTGGAGTGACGAGTCAAAGTTTGAGATTTTTGGGCAAGATCGACAAGTTTATGTCCGAAGATCTAAAACCGAAAAGTGATCCCGGACTGCATTGTGCCAACAGTGAAGCAAGGGCGTAGTTCTGTGTTAGTGTGGGGATGTTTCTCCTTCGCTGGGACGGGGGATTTATGCAGAGTGCAGGGTGTAATGAGGAAGGAAAATTATTTTGCAATACTCCAGAATCATGCAGTGCCATCAGGATTGCGTATAATAGGCCGTAACTTTACATTCATGCATGACAACGACCCAAAACACACTGCATTAGTGCGTAAGAACTATCTAAAGGAGCAAGAAGAACAGCACACCCTGAAAGTAATGACATGGCCCCCACAAAGCCCGGATTTGAACCCAATAGAGTTGTCGTGGGATGAACTGGACAGGAGGATCCGAAAAATATGCCCAACTTCACAAGAACATTTACGGAATATTCTGCAATATGAACGGATTAATATTCCACAATCCGTTTCAACAAAACTTATCGAAAGAGTGCCTAGAATAGTTCGAGCGGTGATTAACAGCAAAGGAGTTTTTTTCGATGGAAAAAAAATATAATGTTCAGTATGTTATATTAGGCCAGAATAACTTTTTATTTATTTCTTTTTGTCTTTTTTACCTGTACATACAATAAAATTGCATTTTGTTTTTAGTTTCGTTTGTTTCTGTAACCTTTTCGTGTTTTTTACCAACCGACCGAACTTCTCTGAACGGCAGTGTATTTGAGGGTAGGGTGAAGGTAAGGCATGTTAGAATTAAAATAATTTTATCACATTTTTCGGGTCTTCTTGAAAATATAAATCCACGATTTCTCGTGGCGATCTTTTCGAATTAATAAGTTGTGGGGTGCACAAGTTTCAATGTCCGCAGCTAATGCATCGACACGCATCTAAAGTGTTTCGATTCAGCGGAGGACTTTACCATTGATCTAAACCATCTAAATACTAATAATACATCGTCGAACTTATACAAACTTCATAAAGCTGCTGGTAGGCGTGAGTTTAACCCTTCTCGGCCACCTATTCCGAATATTTCAATCCGCAGGTCGATGGTAGGCACACGGTATACGAAATGACATATAACAAGCATTACTCAACAACTTATAAAGCTACTTCAGAGAAAAAATCAGGTGCTTATTTCGCTAGCTTATCCAACTACAGCCTTTGCGTTCAATCTGAACCAGCCTTACTACAAAAGCAAATAAACATTACGTTATTAAAACTAACAATGAGAAAGTTCACGTCAAAGAAGTTACGTGTATGTTCATATTTTATAAAACCTAAGTTGTAATCTCGCTGCTTTCGGAGAATAGCGGATACAGAAAGTACTAATAGAAAAGGTAAAAATAAATAAAAACCTCATAGAAAATAATATAAAACTACGTCGGAGACAATAGCACCGCAGTATTAGTGTAAATACAGTTCCCAGAGTCGTTCAAATTGCGTCGGCATTTCGCGTATCTTTTCTTCCTCTTTTCTTCGTATCACGCAACCGGCGAATAAAAATATAATATTAAAGAAAAGAACTCGCCCATACTCGAAAAAGAAAGAGAATAATGGCATAGGCGAGGTGGGAGAGAACGGAGGGGAAACCGTAATATATAGAATTATATAAAAAACGGCATAAATTGCGGCTCGCAAAAATTTATGATACAATTTTGTTGTAATTACAATACTGCAATCCGAAGACGTGGGCATTAAGAGCCATTAAGTCATAAACATAATAACACGGCCTTGCTAAAGAAGGTGACTTTGAACAACAAAATCGTAAAACAAGCAGTTACCGAGATGATGATAGTATTCCTCCACTTCTTGAGGAACGGACGGTGTACGCGTTGTGGGAATGCTGCGGAATCAGACTCTCCGCGAAGGACTTATCTCCGTCAATCTACGTCTTATTATTATTTTAATGGTCTTTTTTTTCTCGGAATGCCTCTGAAATGATGTAAATGCGCATCGCGATCTTTGAATTTAATCTTACCAGGTAAGAGATTTGATGGAATCGGAGAATATGGTTGTTAAATCTATTTAGATTTTGCGCAGTAAGAAAAAACGTGGAGAAACTTCGTAACTACTAAAATAAAGAAATAGAAGGTAGCAGCTAGAGTTGCAATGAATTTGATTTTGAATTTTTGTCTTGTTTTAACACAAAGAGCAAACACTTTCTTCATCTTCTAAGCCAGAAGATTTCTTGTAGAACCGGGCATTGCACTGAATCCAGTTTTCTGATTTTAATTCAGAAGATTCTGTGGAGCAGCAGTTTTCTTTAACTTTTAAACCGTCCAACAATGGTTTAGCCGTGCTTTTGATGGTTATCATCAAAAATATCACTAAGTTATTAATTACTGCAGAATATTTTTTCATCGACGGGGCCTCCCAAATTTCGGACCCATCGGTGAGAAATGATATAATAGCAAATGCAATGCAACGAAATAGATTTAAAGTGATTTTACGTTTCTTCCATGGTGCAGATAATTGAAAACTTAACCAAATCGATCATTAACTGGTATTGTTAAGAATAGTTGTTTCTTCCTGAGAGGGGACTCCCATATGACGCAAGTAAGATACTACGGCAAATACAGCTGCAAGCATTTTATTCGTGTAAAACCAATACAGTCGCCAAGTACAATCCGTCGATATCAAATGAATTTCGGTATATATCAAGGAAAATCTCGGCAAGGGTAATATAGCGAAAAAGCATCTGGAAAAACCACTAACTAGTGCAAATGATGGAGGGTCCACCGTTGAAATACAACGTCTACCACTTGACTATTTCTTTGACAATTTGTTCGCAAGCTTCAACTTGTCACATTATACGCGAGAAGAAGGTTATGGAGGTACAGATAATATAAGTGAAAACAGAATTGCTGTCCATTGCCCAATAAAGAAGAATTGAGAATATTTCGTCAGCTATAAACAAAGATGGAGGTCTTATATTGGTAGAAAGGGTAGGTAGTAGCCCCTGTATGTAGGGCGAAAATATATTCGCAGCAAGAGAAAGAGCATACCACAGTTCCACGTCCAGAAATTATAGCGCGTACATCGCGGTTTATGGGTAATAACGTTGCACATTATAGAATCGCAAATGGTATTAGCCACTATTGTCATGGCTATTAAACGCTTGCATGGGTTTTGTATAGGAACAGTGGCAATACCATTCCACAACTAGATTTTAAGCGGGAGATATCGCAAAAACTGCTGAACGTTTACCTACTTCTGCTCGGCTGTTGTATAACGATGTTCGCTACGATAGATATGATCGCTTCATTCAAAAGGATCCAAACGGCAAAAGAAGGAAACCGATGTGCAAGTTCCAGGTCTAAGCAAGTGCTGTAAGGCTATCTGTAGATAGTTTTATGCCCTCCCATATGGATCAATTCGTTGTTGTTATTAATAATAATTATAAACTTTTATGTTTTGAGTACTGCTTTCATTTGTTTTATAAGATTCATTATATTTCATAACAGTAAAAAGTATACCTCATTAGCGCCCAGCGTTACTAAATGGTAACACATCAAATATCAAAAACCCTTTAACAGAAATTCCTTGGAAGTGCTTCGTAAACGATCAAGTTTTGTTGGATTCGACTCACCTGGGAACACTCAAACTGTTAATTGTTGCTTAGTTTCCGTCTTGTACGAATGTATCCAAGTTTGGTCAACTGTTCCTCCATCGAATTTTTCCATACACCAATTGATACGAGCCTCTTTTCACACCTGCATGTTCAGGTAAAATCGAATGAACCGCGATCTTCGATATGCCTCCATCTCACGCTGGATCCTCTTCAATCACTTTGCCCACAGCACCAACGTTTTTTCGGAACAATAATTGATTTGGGCGAACATAATCTTCCTACTTTATTCTGTTATCGCATCATAATTGATCGCACTAACCAAAAAGCAATGCCCCATATTGTATATGCCCATTTAAGAGCTAAAATGTTTTTTGACTAGCTTTCCTCGTGTTCCTCACCGATTAATATCTTAATTGTCGGTGTCAGGAGACGTCAGAATTTAAAAAGGAAAATAACAATACCCGACAAAAATAATACCGAAACAAAAAAAAACACAACTCAGATAGGAATTAAATTAAATTTAAACCTAATGAAATGAACGAGTTTCGCGAGGGAAAAAATCCAATTAAAAAAGCAAATTAAAAAAGAAATCGAATTTCGATTTCCGAATAACACCCCGCAAAATAAAAAAAAAAAACCTCCAAACCGAAAAAAATCAACGTAATAAACAATCGAGTGGATGGTTCGTACCGTGAAATCCATGCTTCGTCAATAATGATTTACTTCAAATTTCGTACGTTTACGTGATTTAATTTTGAGAGATAATCGAACAATTATCTTCAAAGCCTATTGAATTATGTTACAAAGACCGCAGAGACTCGTATCTTCCTTTTGAAACATAACCTTATTTATTTTAATTATAATTAAACATCCGTTTGGATTCTTCAATTACATATTTATAATCCATCATCCAGTTGGATTATCGCTACGAACAGCGTTGTGTTGTTGATATTTTTAACGTAAATAAGATCTCCTATTGCTGCTAATTATACGTAACTATTTATAATAAGAATGCGCCATATTGGAAAAAAAAAAATTCCTGCAGTCAATTAAGACGGGATATACAATAGCCGCGTAATTTATTGTTATTGATATAGTTATCGGTTGAAGCCGTTCTCCTTGTTTATTATCGGCGTATTTATTTTTATTTGCATCTGTATAATATAACATAACGAAATGGATATATGGACAATATACTTGTAACACATTAGCTGTTTGTAGCACTAAGATGTCATTAAATATTGAATCCTACTAGCGACTGTCGCTGCGGATCGCTTCGATTCCCTCGTATATTTTCGTTGCATATCGTGTACATTGTATTATGCAACTAAAACACACGAGGAAATCTATCTGCGCCGCCGCCAGCCAACACTGATTCGTACACTCCTAGAAGTTCTAGTTGAGAAAAGTTTCTGTACCGGAAACAAGCTGCGTTTTTCACGGAATTTCCTTGTACTATGTAGCATCTTAGGGAATGTTGAAAGCTCGAATACGTTTGGCAACTGTGTGGAATATAAAAGCATCGATTTTAGCAGACCTGCAACGTGATGATTTTTGTGTACATTGATGGAAACCAGTCTTTAGAAATCTTCTGAAGTAGCTGACAGCATGGTCAGCGAAACGTTAAGTAAAACATTAACTACGCGACATCGCCCGAAAGACATTTCTACTATGGATTACGGTCGTGAAAGCCTACACTCAACAACCATTCGTTTGTTTTTTTTTTTTTTTGAGAATTTGGATTTAAGCTAATTGAACTATGGCCAACTCGACGAAAATATTTTCAAGATGGTTATACCGAACATCGGCATCAACACCGTAGCATACTACACGAACGACAGCTCAAGTCATTTTGCATTCTTTTTGTCTAAGTTATAATGGAAAGTCAAGCTTATTCAAATATATTTCGAACCTATTTCATATTCATGAAATATGTCTGAAGATTATTAACAAAAATTGCCGGACATTCAAAGATCGGTATCCTCATTTACCACCAATGAACAAGAGTAAATTTTAAGCGAATAGGATCCGACGTTCTACGCTATGTTAAAGTGAAATCTGCTTGGTTACGACAAATGCTTAATGTTAGAGTGGAAGTAAACGAGGTTATTACATAATGCACACCCTCGTGGGTTAATAATAACAAATGTTATTTGTTATGATAATGCTGGACGCATCCAATTTTGTGAACATTCGCACATGGGCTGCAACAATGTCATAAGTCCAAAAAAAAACATTTGATATGATCGAGGTAATTGCTTGAAAATAGAGTAAATTAGTTTTGGCTTGATGATTTTATCTAATTCGCTGCAGATCTGTAACAATACAGAACAACAATGACATTTATTTTCGCAGTACTGAGCTTTTGTTTTAATTTTCAATTCTGGTGTTTTTCTACTTGTGACACCCATGCGCGATTCGTTGAGTGGAATTCAGGAGAACCCATTGTTCTTTAAGATGGGATGAAATCGGCATTACTGGGTTACAGAAAATCTATATATAAGGAGACATCATAGATTGAACTCCAGCATATGATGTTAGGCATCAATTCACGAACCCATTCAAAGGCCCTCGCTTTGATGGTAATGGATCATGATGATTATAACCTAGATCTTTTCATGTGATCCTGCTCTATTTTTGCATATGGAATCCAATCCAATACATTCAATAGAAGAATTGGAGTCAAAGTTAGATTGGCATTTCGCCAGATAAACCTTTTGCAACATCAGAAGGCTTGGGCAATAGAAGTTCAATCAAGTATCATAAGATGTTTGGAAAATAACGGCGGTCAATAGAAAATCTTTGAATTGAATCTTACTCGTTTCGATTAAAGTATTGTTTTCATCCATCTGATTCGTTGTGTGATGCCTGATTGGTGCAAAATGGTCAGTACAATGATATTCCGAAGAAAAGGCACGAAATTATAGTGATGTCATCCCCAGCATCATTATTGAAAAAGATGTTTTTTTTTTGACGACCAAGGAGAGTTGGCGTGTGACCAGCGTCCCAAGAAACGGCGGTTGGCCGTAGCAAACCTCAACTGCCGAGAAAAAGAGGTAAGGGGCAATTATGGCCTTTATCTACCGTAAAAAATATATATTAAAGTATTATCGTGATCAAAGAAGCCCCCGAAGTAAATAATAAAATAAGTTACGCGGTATTGCATCATAGTACAAATAGTAGCGTATAAGTCGCTAGGTACCCCTCGATAAGAAAGATGTTCACCACAGCCTTAATAGTAGTTGGAGTGCGTTGTAAAAGTGCTATGAAGAATGTTACCAATGTTCGCCTGGAAGCTTCAAGCCAGGGTCAGCAGCTCCCGCCCAAAGAGACAACTACGCGATGTCAGGAGTCATCGCTATAAGACTATTTTTATTTTCGCAGACCTCATTTTTCTGCGGTAAACCTCATTTCCATATTAAATATTATTTTCGCATGTTTTTCTTCCTTGTTTTGGATTCATTGTTATTAGATCTAATTTGCTTCGGCCTCAATATCTTTCGTAATAATAAATCAATTCTTTTATTCATTAGCGCTTGACTACTTTTATTACCTCAAAACCGCAGGACTTGAGATAGCTTTGTGCTAAGAAATAATTACTAAGAATCTCGTGCGAGAATAATTATTAAAAAAGGTAACTGGCTATTTTATTTAGTATATTTCATTTAGTTGACCATCGGTCCGGTACCTCAACATCATAATCGGCTCTTAAAGCGACCGATCTAGTGCAGTTGGCGCCCAAGGTGGGGTCAGCAAACAACAAACCAATACTTCACTACACAACAGTACATATACTTACGACGCTTTCGTGTATTGTACATATACATACATATTTATGTTGGGTGTGCACGAGTGCGTCCATATTGTTGTTCTCCTGTTTTTTCCACATTCATCTCGGATATAATTATGCCGGTGATTAATGACTTCTCGTCTATGCTCTCCTTGTTATTATCGTATTGTTGTAGTGGTACGATAGTTTTTCTATCCGTTTGAGACGTATTTGTATTGTTATAGTTATAAATAATTACAATATCAATCTTCGTCTTCGAGCGGTGTCATTGTGTACTTTAAATAAAACGCAAATACTAGACGTGCTATTACTAACGTAACATTGTTGTTGTTATAATTTGTTACGATTGTATATTTGATGTGGAGCGCTTTGAAACGTCTTCTAGAATGGCTTCTGATGTTCATGTAATTTATTAAGGAACATTGCTAGTTGTTTTTACTTGGTATTAGCTGCTGTTTGGTTTCATTAATGATTAATTTGAATTAAACAGTTTGGCGGCACAATGGTAAGTTGTTTTTAGATGTTTTACGCATTTTACTCTTGGCTAAAGCTAAGAATCTGCAATGAGAAATCAGGTATTAACACCTATGTATCAGGTTGTCTCACAAGTCTTCGTGCATTAATTAAGGTAACCCATAAAGACCTGAAGTTTCACTACCCAATCTCTGATTGGTCACAAAGTAACGGGCGTGGAGGAGACAAATATACGTAGTGGAGGATGCAGCGTTTCGTTGCACCGACTGTATCCTGGCCGCTTGGGGAATTCTTCGGATTCATCCTAATGCCAGGAGCTCCTTAGACCTGGAGCTAATCGTCGTGGTTTGTTCCAATCCCAGATTCTTGGGTAACGAATATCCCAGCAGACACGATTTGGGTTGGACTTTGATCCGGCCATCCCCGTTCTATTGTTTAATTTCCGTCGCTGGTCGATAGTTACGGCCTAGGCTCTGACGGGCCGATAATTGTCTCATCCGCGCCGTAAACTTTTCTACCATGTGAATTACAGGGAAAGGAAGGCACACCGGCGGCCAACCAGTCTCCTTCCACTGAGGTTCAGACTCGTGCGGGCCGTTGCTAGTTGGTTGATAAGAACAGGCTGCATGTTTCGCCTAATAATCAGCCTGCCCTTACGTGGGGTGGGCATTTTACTTCTGTAGGCAGGATGAGGCAAAACTTCTTGTTGCGCTGGAGCATTATCCTGGTGCTGCTCACAATACAGTGTTGCATTTAGTGGTCTTCCCTCAGGAACCAACTCAAGGTCAAAAACTCCTTCAAAATTGCACCAAGCGTGCAATACGACTTTTTGTTCGAATAGATCTTGACCGCTTCTAATTACTTGTTACGATTCTCCGCCAAAAAATCGATCACCTCTACGGTTTTGAAGCAGTTCTTAAGAAACCTCAATTCTACGTTGTCAAATTATGTGGAGACATTCGAGGCTTTTTTTGAACGAAACCTATTTGTGGTTGGTCACAAAGTAACGGGCGTGGAGGAGACAAATATACGTACTGGAGGATGCAGCGTTTCGTTGCACCGACTGTATCCTGGCCGCTTGGGGAATTCTTTGGATTCATCCTAATTCCAGGAGCTCCTTAGACCTGGAGCTAATCGTCGCGGTTTGTTCCAATCCCAGATTCCTGGGTAACGAATATCCCAGCAGACACGATTTGGGTTGGACTTTGATCCGGCCATCCCCGTTGTATAGCCCTAAATCACGGGCAAGGCGATGGGTTTCATTTCGGTCGCCAGTCGATAGTTGCAGCCTAGGCTCTGACGGGTCGATAGTTGTCACATCCGCGCCCTAGACTTCTCTAACATGTGAATTACAGAGGAAGGAAAACCCACCGGCAACCAGCCAGTCTCCTTCCACTGAGGTTCAGACTCGTGCGGGCCCTTGCTAGTTGGTCGATAGGAACAAGCTGCATGTTTCGTCTAGTCATCAGCCTGCTGCTACGTGGGGTTGGCATTTTACTTCTGGAGACAGGAT
>LR737398.1:2507668-2604342 GCA_902655005.2 Marronus borbonicus | reverse complement strand
AAACCTCAATTCTACGTTGTCAAATTATGTAGAGACATTCCAGGCTTTTTTTGAACGAAACCTATTTTCGTCATGTGTCGGCCAATTGTGGATTTTGAAAGGCCAAGTCACGGAATATTTAATTGGGGATTGTACTGAACTGCTTCCCTCAAAGCACTTTCCTCCAATTGATACGGTCCGCCTGTACGTCTTTCATTGGTCAGTCTGGTGTGATCTCAACGAAAATTACGTACGTTCTCCTTTAATTTCATTAATGTGCTCAGCTGCCGCTTCTGCGCTGAGACCCTTTTTCCGGTAATGACGCAATAACGCCATAACGATTAGCAACTGTGCATCTACGGAAACGAGTAAATTGGTATTACCAACATGTCAAAATTGTTACCATAGGCGACTAGAATTAATGGAAAAGATTAATTCATGAAAAGCTAGAAGAACGTTACTGATCATTATGCACAAAGACTTATGGGACAACCTGGTACATATTTTTGTGAACCAGTGAACTGTAACCAGGCGAGAACGAGGTAAACCCCTGGACATTTTTCGTTTTACTGCATCCCATAAAATACTTTTCATAGTCTAATCCAGATAATTCAAATATGCAGAAGAATGGAACATAAACCATTATGTGCTCATTTTTATATTATATAATTTCGAAACAAACGATTATCTCCAGCAAATCCAACACAATAGCTCGGCCGCCACCTTGTCGTACTGGTCCCGCGGTATATACATATCCGAAACGGCTTTTATGAACTTTAAAACACTCGGCGTGACCTCAGGCATAATAATGATTGTGCTTAACAGCCCATGGTAAATGTTCTATTATAACGCTAGCGGAATGATTGTTATTATCGGTAATTTTTTACATTAAATCGGAGAATAGAATTGTAAACCTTATTTTATGCGGCGAATATACGCTATATTACGCGAGAAAAAAGATCTATGGTGTAGATTGATACAGTGCCGTAAACGGCTGTCGTGATCGTTCCGGAAACTACTATACATAGGCTGGATGTATGTAGATGATTCGTTTTATATTACATTTCGATATCGGTTATAGAAATAAAAACGTTCATGGTTTACGAACACGATAATCTCTTAGTATTACATGGAATATATTATTGCACTGAAAAGGAGATTACAGAACTGTATACATCGGTGTACGTAGGTATTTGTTCATGTCTAAAGCGCAAGTTTTCGATAGCTGTATGCAGCGATATGGTGTAGTCCGTCCATAGGGCCTTTCATTTTGGAGAAACGCCTCACAGGAGAGCACTACTGAAATTTTTTACAAAATGAAGGATTACTACGACTAGGATGCTCTAAACATCAGAATAGCAACATGATGGAGCTTCTACACATTTGGTTTGTCAGGTCAAGCTTCCAGGCTTTTGAGTTGGTTAGCCTCCAAAATATCGAAACCGAATGACACCCGCAGACTGTATTGTTTATGAGGCTGGGTCAAAAATGAAGTAATGTGTTAATTTGACGTATTAGAAATACCGCAGCAGATATTAAAGAAGGACGTGAGGCAATCAAGAAAGCAACAGGCGCCTTTCGTAGACACGAGAACGCTGCGAACACTCCCTGGAGTTTGGTCCGCTCCTCCCGAATCTAGGATTAATAGACGAAATTTATGTTTATCAATGTATTTACACTACCGTCCATATTAGTTCGGACACCTAGTAAAATGTTGTAAACTCTACTAAAAGATGACATAATTGCGTTCATATATAAATAACATATTTATATTAGGTCCTTTATGAAGTTCATAACCAATTATTCATAACTAATTGTACAGGCAAACTTCCAAGAATATCGATTAGAGAATGGTTAAAAATTTATTATATTTTATGGCCCAATATAGTAATTTTCAGAATAATCCTCATCGGCACAAATAGGATTATTTTTGAGACTGGTAATAAATTTACAATACTCTTTGGGGTGGGAGCAGGCCACCCGAAAGTTTATTGTGTATTGATAAATGCTTTAGTTTCTAAAAAAACCTGCTTGTGCGTGCGTTAGTGTTGATAGCGTATTAAAGTTGTTAAATGACGAGAGGAAAACCGACAAGTTTAGAAAAGCGCTCTGTAATTGTTGCTTTTCATCAAGAAGGTTAGTCAGTGCGTCAAATTTCCGAAAAGATACAAGTTAATAAATCGACTGTTAGTGATATCAATCGGAGACATCAAAGTACGGGCAGTTTAAGAGATCGGGCACGTTCAGGTCTTAAGAGAACAACAACTCACGCCGATGATGAACATATAAAATTGCTGAGCAAGCGAAATAGGAGACTGACAGCACTAGAAATCGCCGCCGAAATAAATCGCGACCGTGCAAGAAAAATTTCTGTTACTACAGGGCAAAGAAGATTAAAAGCTGCAAATCTTCACGGCCCCATTGCAACAAAAAAAAAACCCTACTTCGACGGGGAAACAGGCAAAAACGGCTACAGTGGGCAGAAACACATAGAAATTGGACAGTGGATGATTGGAAAAAGGTGCTATGGACTGGTGAGTCAAAGTTTGAGGTGTTCGGACAATCTAGGTGTGTTTTTGTAAGAAGAGCGAAAGGCGAAAGAATGTTGCAGGATTGTGTAGTGCCAACTGTCAAGCAAGGAAGAAATTCTGTGCTTGTTTGGGATTGTTTTTCCTGCGCCGGTACAGGAGGCTTGAAGCAAATCGAAGGCATTTTGCGAAAAGAAGGTTATTTAGAAATACTGCAAGAAAATGCAATATCATCGGGGCAACGTCTAATCGGCGAAAATGTTGTATTCATACAGGACAACGACCCCAAACACTCAGCAGTGATATGTAAAAATTTCTTAAATGAAGAACAAACTAATGGCAATTTACAAATAATGACATGGCCGCCGCAAAGCCCCGATCTAAACCCCATCGAGCTGTTATGGGATGAATTGGGCAGGAGGATCCGAAAAGTATGCCCTACCTCTGTAGGCCACCTGTGGAACATTTTACAAGAGGAATAGACTAATATGCCAAATACAGTCTTTGAAAAACTAGTGGAGCGTATGCCTCGGATTGTGAAAGCTGTTCTTCGCGCAAAAGGCAGTTTCTTTGATGAACGGGATGTTTAAGAAGTTTTTTCGTTACAATTACTTTTCTTTACGTTCATATTTTAATTGTAATTGCTATTAATAAAATGTAATAAAAATTTTAAGTTTTGAGAAAATGAGTAAATATTTTCTCGTTTTTTTTTAAATTTATTTGCGTGTTCGAACTAATATGGACGGTACTGTACATATAAAGCATATAAATATTTAAAGCACTATTCGTATTAAAAACGTTGTAAATTGGAAATTATGCCAGATCATACATATATTTACTCACACACTCGTACACACACAGGCGCAAAACGGAAAACACGACCGTGATAAACAAATTAATATATGTATGTTATGGTTTATATTATTATTGTTTATATTTAAACAGATGATGAGATCGAATACGTTGCTTGCATCTGTACAAATTGAATGTGGATCTGGTTACGTTATTTATATTATTATTGCGCTTATCTAAATTGCGTTTTCGTAAAAAACTTGAATATAATTATGTTTATTTTAATAAATGTGTTGTGTATAGATAGATAATCGTTTTAAAATAATAATAATATCCATCAAGATCAAGGTCACTATATCGCATTTTGTAGTAATAATTTGCTTATTATGAATATATATCCATGCATCGCGTATCTATTTCGCAACGGTGTTTCTATATTCACTTAAAAATTCAGCCGATCTATTAGTGTTTATCTTTATGTTTTCTTGGGAATAGTAAATATAGTTCTCGGTTTTTTTCATAGCTATTTATACGGCATTAACTTTGATTTTATGCAGGTTTCTTGAAAGATATTGGTTGGCTTTTCGTAATATTTCCCTGGCAAAATTTAGCTGATGTACGTTAAGTAAGTGTAAACAAAACTTGGAAATACCCGTTCAAAGAAAGAATATATTTGTGGCTACATATTTATCTGGAAAAACCCATATTGCTTTTCTGTAAAATTTAAAATATAAGTACTTTGCAAGAGAAAGTAATAGACAGAACAGTTTTATTGCCAGACTTTGTCTTATGTCAGCGATTTGATGAACAAAATTTTTACTGCATCATTGCAGCCAGTGTTATTCCATCTATAGCTTTGGTAATAGGTCTTGTACTTTGTTACTTTTTGTCAGAATCTGTTCCTTTCTGCGCTTTTTTAGGAGGAAATCAAGACAATTTTAAACCATCGTTGCTTTACGTTTATAGCATTCGTGTAACCCATGATTGCGAATCGGGCCTATAGATATCGGTTAGAGATGACAAAGCCAGGTGAAATTATTACCTTTTCGCAGCGACTAAATAGATTCGTGTTTTGTCGACTCTCGGGGAAACCAGTAGACAACACGAACCCTTTCATATGAAACGAATAGAGTAGTCGCTGCAAAAGAGCCCTGCCTTAATCATCTCTACTTATGATTTCAGTATCTGGAAATATGAGCGCATTTTAAAATTTCTTCTTCTGAAACAAGAACTGGTGGGTTCAGGTTTCAGGTTTCAGGTTTACAGGTAGAGATTTCTCTCGATTTCGAGTTTATTGTTTCTACTATCTATTTGTGTGACATATACAGTATGTCCACCTAGGGCATGGTCGGAAGATTCTTGAGTAATTTACAGACTTATGATACGAATTTAGTTACTTCGAATAGGATAAAACTTAGCAGGTGTAAGAAAGTGTTCACGAGAAGCTTCACAAATTTTTAAATAATATACACGTGTTCTATATGAAAAGATTGAAATGGCATGAACCATAGATGGCAACGATTTCGATGGCCAAGAAACCAGCAACATTCCGCCAAAACCTCAAATTATCTCAAAAAATAATTGTCAAAAAAGTTCAAAAGGAAAGCCCAGCTCTAAACGATGGTACAAAGTTGACTGCTTCGAGTAGGACAACACTTAGCAGATGTAGGGAAATGTTCAAATTTTAAAAAAATATACACGTGTTCCCTATGAAAAGATTGAAATTGCATGAATCAGAGATGGCAACGATTTCGATGGCCAAGAAACCAGCAACATTCCGCCAAAACCTCAAATTATCTCAAAAAATAATTGTCAAAAAAGTTCAAAAGGAAAGCTCAGCTCTAAACGATGGTACGAAGTTGGCTGCTTCGAGTAGGACAACACTTGGCAGATGTAGAGAAATGTTCAAATTTTTAAAAAATATACACGTGTTCTCTATGAAAAGATTGAAATTGCATGAATCAGAGATGGCAACGATTTCGATGGCCAAGAAACCAGCAACATTCCGCCAAAACCTCAAATTATCTCAAAAACTAATTCTCAAAAAAGTTCAAAAGGAAAGCCCAGCTCTAAACGATGGTACGAAGTTGGCTACTTCGAGTAGGACAACACTTAGCAGATGTAGGGAAATGTTCAAAATTTTAAAAAATTTACTACATGTTCTATATGAAAATATTGAAATTGCATGAATCAGAGATGGTAACGATTTCGATGGTGAAGAAACCAGCAACATTCCGCCAAAACCTGAAATTATCTCAAAAACTAATTGTCAAAAAAGTTCAAAAGGAAAGCCCAGCTCTAAACGTAAATTTGCAAATAAACTTCTTTCTCTTCAAATTGAGGAATTCGCCGATGCCACTTGCATTGATTAGATTTGTTGAAGAAAATAGAATATTTAATGAACTCTTCCTTTTATAGAAAGCTATCATCTGTTATTAGAAAGAACGGCAGAAGAAGCCATTTTTAAAGACATTAATATCGAAAGCTTAAATTTGACTAGGACTTTTTAAACTGTGTGCAGCGATGGAAGCAAATTGGGAAGACTTACTTCTTCATATGGAAATTAGTTGGCTTTTCCAAGTAAAGGTACACTGCGATATGCTGAAACTAAAAAAAGAATTGCTTCTTTCTTTCTAACAAGATAACGTGCACCTTCTGCAAGATATGGTATGTTGAGCTGAGCTATATTTAATTGGTCTTCTAATCTTCTAATTAATTTAACAATATCAATACAACCATGTAGCGAGCAAATGGAAACGTCTTAATCATTGTTTGTCGCAGTAGTACCACTAATTGTCATCAATGACTCCAATAAAATTTCACAGACTCTACCGACCTCTCGGATCTAGAGTATAGATCGAAGAGCAAGCATGCTGACCTCTTTCTTTGCAAACTTTCACGTGTTTTCCCATTAGTTTATGGTACATATAAACAGGGACATTTACAGAAATCTCTAGAAAATAAACACACAAAGAAGGCGTACATTTTATCTCTGTACAATACACCATAGGTACCGTCATAAACATTTTGCGTTTACCTATTCGTAGAATATAAACACGTCCAAATTTCCATTGTGTGGCTTCAGCGGTCCACCAGTAACGATGCCGACGCCCGCGAACGCACAGAATCAGTGACATTATTATTAGCTATTGACTTGGTGCGGATTTCTCATTGTTTCTGTTATTATATTATTGTTGTTCTGTCATTGCGACCGGGGCGGCCGAACGCCAGGGCCGTATTGTGTCCGCCGAATGTTCGCATCATTATTGCTGGCCGTTTCCCGGCACAATACGACTCGATTGGTAGGTTTGGTCCGCTGTCTTGATCAATGCAATTGTTCCAATCTATGTTTACTCATGCAACGGGGATCCAGATTAACATGTTTGTTATTGGTTTCTGTAGCGGCTGTGGTGAGTATTATATTTTGGATTGGGCTTAAATTACTAATGAAATGACCAGCGCATTGAAGCTATGACTTCAGTCGGGATGAAATTGAACTAATTTGGTTTATATTTCCTTTGTTATCTCTTCAATTCCTTGTAACTCTCAACAAATCCTTTTTCCATAAATATGCTAACAACGGGTATAGGATTAAATTAGAAAACCCTCGATTTACGTGACAAACAACAACATTTTGGCGGCGAAAAACTTTGTGCGCGTTGAACAACAGAAGCTGAAAAAATTTTTATGTTATCGTGAGTGGTGACGAAGCACAGCTTGGCTCCTATTAACACGAAACCAAATCTAGTGCGTGAGAGTTTTGAGCTGAAGAGAAGTCAACAAAAGTTATCCGTTCTCAAAGTGCCTCAAAGAAAATGGCCGCAATTTTTGTCTCAATCTTCCCTGAAAAATGATAAACGTTGATACCCACAACCTCCGCCACGACATGGAGTGACCACGTAAGCCTAAACAGGCGATTGAGTTATTAAACCAGCAAAATATCGAGTTATTAGGTAATCCTCAACGCAATCCTGGTCTAAGTCCCAGCGATTTTTTACGTCCTGACGACTAGCAAAACCGCTTTAATAGTTAATTTAAAAGAATGGAAAAGTCCATCAATCTTTGTGGAAAATACTTTGAAAAGCAACAAAACACTTTACATGCAAAACCGAGAAATAATCCGCGGATTACGATTAAATCGCTTAGAAAAAGACTCGAAATTCTCTTGATTTACGAATCGCTTCGGTGTTGTGTCATCGATTCTAAATAGTCCAATAAATATGCTGTATCATTACGAATTACGTCGTACATTTCAATTAACGCAAACTATAAATTACTTAAATTCCCTGAATCGTCGAAATCATGCCACATCTTTCGTGCTGGCCGCTACTGTTACAGTTAGTACACTATTAATTACTCGCCCGTCGTAAAATTTTCCATTTATTAAAATAACACGTGCCGCGGAAAACATGCGTAAACACGTAGAAGAAGGACCATCCGAAAAGCCAATAATTCATAAATAATTTACGAGGGCACATTAGGAATTTCGAAAAAAGATATTTTAACGTTCAAATTCCGAATGCGCGTAAAAATAGCTGCAGAAATATGAATGGTAGAGGCGAAACGATCGTCGGGTGTTGCGCTCCGATGACTCAGAGTTAAAATTTTATTATTGCTTACTTTAGAAATGTTTCTTTATTTTAATTAATCACGCTGTTAATTTGAAATGTACTTTTGCCAAGTAAAATAACCTTCTAAATGAGCTTGAGTTTCTAAGAATAAATCTAAAGTAAAATGAAATTAAATCATAGTACATCCTGTACGTCCTGTAGAACTCTTTCAACGCACATATCTTGTTACAAATTAGATTTCTTCGCACTGTTCAGTCTAATTCTCCGGTCTAACTTACAAATTTCTTTTTCTATTGGGTTATAAACTTCCGATTTATTTAATAAAATTCTGATGGCAACAGTATCAACTTCCTTTGGGGTGAAGGAAGTTGTAAGTTAGTTTTGTAGAAATTTTCCCTGAAAATCGAAAAAAAAAAGATTCCGACCGAAATGAAGCTCATTCTACTTCCGTAAGATGAGATACTCATCCAAAAATATTTTATAAAAATTCCAGCATGGTTGTGGAGGGGGTTACGCTTTTGCCATGATTGGTTTATCCCGCCTTTTAAAATTATGTTTATATAGGGTGTTTTAGAAGAAATAGCGAATATTTTAGAGGATAGTAATACGAGGTATTTTGACTAAGAGACTTTATATAAAATATGCCGAATTATCAGCGATTACAGATGCACCTGCTTGGTCTTATTGCAGAGGCAAATTTTGAAAAAAAGGTCCTGAGATGTGATTGACATAGTATCATTGTGTTTCCTCATTGTCTTTTAATCCAGATATCCTTAAATGAACACCACATAGGTGTTTACATACGCCTCTCCTCTCTTTGGATTCTTTCTTTTACAAAATTGTTGGATTGAATTATTTTTGAGATTAGTAGGAGTTGGTGAACGACACCTTACTAATCCTTTCGGAGCTTCCCTAAGGTGCTCAATGGATCTTAAGTCTGAGCTTCGTGAAGGCCAGATCACGGACCTCTTGTAATTCAAAACTTGTATGGTCTTGTGTTCTTGTGCACGAACATCAACCTATTCTCTAAGAATGACGCAAAGGGCATTACGTGGTCTTGAATAAGGTTCTTCAGACAGCATTCGCGCATTCATTAATCTTTGATAATTCTGTGCAGGCTTCAAAGCAAATGCCTCCCCAAAACATTCTTCATCTACTACCAAAGGGCTCCTCCCAAGAACTTGTTATTTGGGATAACTTTCTCCAGTTCTTCGCGTCCATCTGGAGATTTTAAATTTATTCTACTCGTTTGAAAATAAAACTCGCTACCAGTCTTCAACATGATTTTTGGCAAACCTCAAATGTTGTACTCTGTGCGCTGCGGTAAGAAACGGTCTAACTCCAGGCCTCCTACTACATAATCTTACTTCCCTCGATCTTTTTTTTATAGTTAAAGCAGGAACTCTGACATATTTAACTGCTTCAAGCTGGTTATTAAGAGCTTGTAGTTGCGGAAAACGGTCATTTCTTGCATTTGTGACTCGTTTCCTGCCTTGGCCACGTTTTTTTCACCATGAAGTTGCTTTGTTGCTACAATGTGCAATAAGCTAGGTGGTATAGTTGAGCTATTGTTAACAAGAGGGTTATTTCTTGCTCACAGTACAGGCGTGGCACGAGTAGTACAAAAAAAAATTAATTACCCAAGGAAATGTGAAGGTGAACTTAACTCATGCTTGAAATAAAAATGAAAAATAAATGCTTTTATCAGTTTTTTTTTTATTTTTTACAATAACAATAATCATAAATTTATATTTTTTTTACGATCGCAACTTTCCGGTAAATTCATCGTTCAAATCGATAGATCGGTAGATAGAACGGTAACACTGTCTGGGTCAACTATTCTTTGTAGAATTCAATGAAACTTTCTTAAGTTACCGATAACATACAGTACAATATGGGCTAAAATTACCAGCTTAAACGTACGGATTACGAAGATCACAAGACAGACGTCATAAATGAAAAACCTATAAATCACTGAAAATAAAGTGAAGGCAAACAGCGAGAGGATTGCGCAACTTGTTATTCCAATACACGCATCGATTCTATAGGATCTAATAAATAATATAAATTAAAATTACCGTCTCCGGACAAATATTTACTCGAAATTGTTTAAGTGAGACGAGAAGAGTCGCTAAGCAATATAAATACTAGTAAACCTAAATTCCAAACTGAAATATCATTACAGATTAACAGTAAATAATATAAATGTTGACTTAACTGTCTGTTTCCAAAGATAATTTATACATACGATCATAACTTTTTATTTTCTCTCCATTTCTAACCCATCAACGTCTCTATGCCGCGCGCACCTACGTCTCTAAAGGCGTAGAATGAAAGTTACGCGTCGGTCCGTGCATACATATTTAGATTTAATGAAACGGAAAAGGAGGAAAGGCCTAATCCAACAACACCTCGTCATATAGGCAGCGTATCGCTTTAGAATGCGTATTATAGAAGGAATTTTAAAGATTTAATTTTTACGACCTTACGCGCATACCAAATCACTTTCCTCTAATCCGCTGCTCATCCATAAATTATTTTCAGAATTTTTATATCTACTAATTCGTTTTTTATATCGCCCGGGAGTTATTAGTTGTGGTAGCAGTGAAATGCTTATCATAAGATACGTGTGTTTACATACAGCGGATGATTCAACATTCGAAATCGCGTAGAAGTACTTTAGCTTAATTAAATTTTGTTGTTAATACATAAAAAAATCAGTTTGACGAGGATGTTACAAGTTATCTTAATCTTTTTGTACCTACCGAATCTTCTGGTAACGATTGTAGCCATAATCTCGTAGAAACCTAAGAGGATGTTCGAATTTGTTTACGTCGAAAATGAGGGAATTTGTCGGAAGTTTTGGTGACATCTTTGCAACGCTTAACAGAGGACCGATTGTGTGTCTTCTTTAACTTCTTTAACTCGAAGTTTCTTTTAGTTCGAATATTTTAAACAAACGGACAAGTTTTAACAATTCCGCGGAGTGGCTTTATCTCCGCAAGTCGATTTTTTTTCCAATATTTCTAACATTCAAACTAACATTTAGCGCGTAACCAAGCCTATATTAATTGCTAAAGTGGAAAAAGGCGAAAAGAATAAAAAATATATTGCAGAGAAATTTGGAGTTCTCGCTAAAAAATACAAACTTGAGATGAGTATGATTTTAATGGCAAACGGAAAAAGCTTACAGTTTGTGTCAATGATGATGCTAGGGTTACGTGAGTTATTATCGCCTCCTCTTTCTGGAGCCCTAATTTAGAGAAAAAACTAAAGAATTTACGCCTGCTCTGGGACGTGAAGAATTTTCAGTTAGCGTAGGATGGGTAGATGAGTTTAAGCAGAGGTATAACATTGTTCAAATGTAGGTGTGCGGCTAGACTACCTCTGTAACTGGTAAAAAGGGCTTACCCGATTCCATCAGGCAATACAATGAAAATGACATCTTTAATGCAGATAAGACGGGAATTTTTTCAAATGTTTGTTGGAATTACCTAACGTTTAAAGGCCAAGCATGTTTTGCTGGAAAAAACTGTAAGAAATTGCTTGTTATTGACAAATCAAAAAATCCTCGTTGTTTTAAGGTGACGAATTCACTTGAAGCGAATCAACTATTCGTAATCACGAATACGGAGATGACACGCCAATTTTATGAGAAGTGGGTCGTTGGCTGGATCGTTCAGAAAAGGAGTATTCTTCTGTTTGTTAACAACTATCCAACGCATCCTAAGAATGTTGAAACACTCATAGCCTTAAACAGTATTACAGAAAAAGCATTGCAACCAATATTTTGGTGAAAGGGACTGTGCCACTACTCGA
The DNA here is from genome assembly GCA_902655005.2 of Marronus borbonicus. Lineage (NCBI taxonomy): Eukaryota > Metazoa > Arthropoda > Insecta > Coleoptera > Scarabaeidae > Marronus > Marronus borbonicus. Next base: position 2,592,653 of record LR737398.1, on the reverse strand, counting down.
CGTAATTAGATACGTTCTAGATTAGATATTAGATAGATGAGTTCTACCATATATGTATGTAGACGATTTAAAATAATGTAAAAGGCATTTAATGATAATAAAATACTTTGTATTATCCCAATTTTACCTTATTTTATCAAAAAATTCAATAACCTTTTATTATTGATAGCGATAAAATCTTCGCCAAATTATCATTGACGCTTTACAAATTCATACAGTTTACGAACTCCAATATCTTTATTTAGCCCCAACAAATAGCCTCATTATAAAAGTCACCCTCCATATCATCAAAAGCGGAACCTATCGCCTCCGCCCGGTCTCGAAATCCTTATGGAAAAATATTCATAACCCGACGTCGTTGCCATGTGCAATAAAAGAGAAGCACCTGCACACATCACTTACCATTATTATTGAGTTTGAAGGCAAACACATTGTATACCCACCCCTTGTTCTGCGTCACTCAATTTTTCGTCGTCCCTCGATACGTTTGCTACAGTTCCCACAATATTCACAATATCTACTAGAGACATACCCGAGAACACGTGTTATATAACGTTGCACGTTGTTACAAATATACTTTTGCGAGTTATCTGCAAACATGCTGGTTTTTTGATGTTATGCCGGCATAAATATACTCTCTTTTCGATGTGTAAATGTGAATGTATATTCACTATGCGGATATGCAATGTGGGACATTGAGAATTTCTGAGGTAAGTTACAGTCTAAACGGAATCAGCATAATAGTTGCTGTACCACGCTTTCATCAGCACGAAGATGAACTTTAGCAAGATTGTCGTTTGGGGCCAAATTATTACTGTCTGCAACATTCTCCATCTAAGAAGATCTAAACACCCAAATAACAACAAAATTAAAATATAACATTGGGCGGCGTCTATATTAAAATGGTGGATTTATCGTAAAGCTACTATACCGATTGTTCGTTGTCCATAGGGTCACTTGTAGTAGTCGGCAATTTTCGGACATGGGAAGGAGGAGGCGGGCACATGGCAAGCGAGCTCGGGTATCATCGATTGACTGTAGGGCGCTCGAACGTACTGTATGCAATAAATGGTTTTAAAGAACTCCGAAACTTTATGATCAAAAAATAATTCGAGACAAATCACTGCGTTGCGGCTCACTAAGTCTTACGTTCCTTCACCTAGATTAGCTGCTTCTTCTTTTAAATACATTATTGCCACAGTTTCCACTGCCACTAATGGAAACTAATGGAAGAAATACAACCTCAGCTTGAAAACTTGCCAAGGCGTCCGATCTGGCTCTATTTCCAACAGTTCAGCTGTAGCTAAAAACCTAAAGAAATAAGCGACTCCTCTACTGTATTCATGAGGAATAACGGAATCCCCACGTAGCCTTTAAATTGTAAAGACCGTTTTGATGGACCCACATTGTACTCGCATACATGGAGCTATATAAGTCTAACGTACAGTACAACTCACTCAGTCGACATAACAGGTTAAAATGCGAGCGTCCTCGTGTTTATGGGGGAAATTTCCAAGCGTTAAAATCCGACGATTTCGCAGTCGCTTTGAGCGGTACGCCGCGATCCTCTACACACATCAGCGACGCCGGTTGATGGTTTTGTCGCTAAACGATGATTATGTCGCGTCGTGTGCGCTCGCTTGATCGTACGATGTTTTGCCGTTCGTTTTATTGTTGATTCGGTTATCGTGCGAATATGGCCAGAAATCAAGTTGGAAACCTTCGTTTTTTTATTACGTTGTTTTATGTACGACTGGCGGAAAAAATTCTCCGACAAGCTTTGAATATGTGACCTTTCTCTGCAGCGTTTCCACAGATAAATTTAAATTTTCTTCGTTTTCTTCTTTTTTTTTTTTGAAGGGTTTTAGTAATAATATTTGTTATTATCATTGAACAAAGAACTTTCAATTAGCCCATTTAAACTTTTTTTTTAATTAATATTGCAGATGTTATGTTCCATTCTTTGTAAATAGAAAGAAATCTCACACAATATATGTATCTGTATATATATATGAAGGATGCAACCTTATATTGAAAAACATCCCGCAAACTAGCACAGTCTGAAATGCGAAGGGAAAATTAATAACACTGCCTGTCTGTCTTCTTTCTCTCCTTTTTTCCTCTCTCGAAAAAAAAAGATAAAATTGCGGATTATTAAACCAAATTAGCGCCTAAATCCTTCATGCGCCCGGTGAGGAACGCAACCCATTCAGACCTCCAGATTCGCAAACGGAGATTATTCAATATACATGCTCGGCATATACATCAACGCTCTTCTCCTATCTATGCATATATCAAGAGGAACTTTTTTCCCCTGCGCCATTCATTCGACAGCCAGACGAACAATTCTCTTGCCGCATCATCATCATCAAGAATAAAATTAAAAATCCGCGTGCCCCGCGCGCCGGCTGGATGCATGCAACGAATACTGCGAACCAACATCGGGTCGCACTGGCAAGTCAACAAACTTCCGAGCGGCCCACCCGTTCGACGCCGCCTCCTCTATACGTCCTGGTTATTGCAGATTAGCGATTAATAACTGCAGATGAGGCTCAACGGTGCAACATCCGCGACTTTATCCCTCCTCTGCTGTCTGTATCTCTTCGTTATTCATGGTGGTGTGGTCTCCACCTTGTTATGAATATGCCTGGGCCTACCCTTTACCACGATCAACAATCGGTCGACCCTGGCTGGGCCGCTGTTGCGATTTTAACGAAATATTCGTAATTTTCGAAAATAGAATAGTTGGAAACTCGAATGTGTTAATCTAATAGCAATTGGTGATGAATTTATCAATGAAAAGTTATTTTAGTAAGCAGATAGTAATTTGGTTGGGGGACATTGCTTAACATGTAGTTCATCTTTAAGCTTACCATTAATAAAACTTAATCAATTTGATAACAAGTAAAAATCACGAAGTAGGGCGGCTTTTTTGGACATTTACTCGACTCGGACCGCCATTATAAAGCCGCAATTTTTAATTTTTCTGAAAATCTGAAACCGCCTAGTCCATTCTACATTCCATACGCTTTCTTAGTTAAATTACTTTGTTTTTGTAAGTAACTATCTAATTTTAAGGTTAAATTAAAGAAGCAAACTCAACAAACCGAGTAAAGATTGGATTACAAGCGATCTTTTTGCAACGTTTTTGCAAAACCAATGAAAGAAAAAAAAATTGATGCAATTCGTTTTTATTGTTTTTCTTAATATTCACCATTAAGATTTATATATCTTTGTGATATATAGCTTGCGCCAGAAAATATGATATTGGAAAATTTCGCCCGAATTCGAGATTCGGTTTTCTTACTTTTCACTTCAAGAATCCTCTGAAGGCTTTTCTACGAACAACAGAAGCTTCAGTAGAGCGCTTATTTATGAAAACGAACTCGTAGAATCGATTTATTGAACTCCCATCATGCAATCTTTTCTATTTTTTGAGCTACGTTTCGAAAAGTTCTAAAAACCCAGCGGAAATTGGGAAAATATCTACGAACTTGAGCGCCGCAACCGTTTCAGATAGAGGGTTACCCCATTTTTAGATCGATTCAGCTTCTCGAGATCTTCACATAAGTTCCCATTTAAGCTCTCCCGAAACATTTTTTCCATTCTGAAGGAGGTATGGTTTTTGAAGGGGGACAATGAGACATTAATTCGATGTTTGTCTCCTTCAAATAGTCAATTATTTGACCTATGCTAACGTTCATGCAAAATCAAATGTTCTGCGTTCGATATGGCTCTATCTCGCGACGAGTTACATGCCGATGCTCTTCAACCATCGACGTTCTTTGACCTTCAGGAAATTGCTTTATTAAACGTTCGTTTGGACGCTGCCTTATTGTTATCATTCTTCTAAATTTTCGAATCGACAATAGATGTCAAGCAATTTGCTTGTCTTTAACATATGCGGCAGGTCAGGAGATAGAAGAGGTTGTAGCCGTTATCTTTGAGCATTTCTTTTACCTCGTCGCGTTTAATACTTTTTAGTAACTAACATGTTATTTTATATTTAGAAGGAAAAAGTTGTCTTTATCTCTGAGGATCTGCTTTCAGACCCATTTTAATTAAGGCTTTCGCGAAGCACTCAGCAACACTTTCCTTTCCGTAGTTCATCAGTAATTTAAGTTTTTATAGCTGAGGGTTGATATTGCCTTTTATTTTCGACTTATTATTTAAACATTATGAAATTTGAAAAACGCTTCATAGAACATAAAATATCATTGCTGTTAAGGTAGCTTGGGGTTCTGCAAGATTTCAGTGGAGCTGATTAAATAAGAATTTCTTTGAAAAAAGCCAGGACATCATTTATCTAAATTTTATTATTGCGGGCCTATTAATATCGACCAATAACAAAGTAAAAGTTTTTTGAGGGTTACTGGGTTGAGGGTTTAAATCTGCTTATAACATGTAAGTCTTATCCAGCACTTAACTTTACACAAACTCCAATGTTTGATTAACCAAAAGATTATTACTGGACAAAGATTAAAGCTATGTTAATGATCAATGTTTTCTGGAAATTTCAAAAAATTAAAGTTACAATCAACCAAAACCTAACCCATAATCAATCCCTGTGCTTTTCACAACTAAGCGACATATAACCGTAATCAGATTGTAGAAAAAAACTTTTCCTGCATTACCTTTTACCTTTATCTTGTAATATGTAAATGCTTTCGAGTAAAATAAGTATTTAACTACAAAATCGTTTTCCCACGTACGTAGCCCATGTACACGTATAATCTAAAAGTCATTAATATCTTAAATGGCGTTATTTAATTATACTTATAATTTCATTTTAATAACGTCAAACTGCCCGACATTTTATTTCCATCGTTTCCTTTCCATACCAAGCGATGTTTTTCTCTTTCCTCCGCACTAGTCTGGTTAATTCCAGTGCTCATATAAAAGAAAAAAACACATATACATATATGTAGTTACGTATATATAATGAAGATAATTTTCGTTTGGAGTTCTTTATTTCGCTTCTCCGTATTGCGAAAAACCTTGATAGAACTGGAATGGCTCCAAGTGTGTAATAGAGCCGTCAACTGCGAATTATATACGGCAGATCATTTACTTTGCTGCTGGTATAGTTTGAGGCACAATTTCGCTTAATTTCATCGGAGATATGTGTTTGGCAACGTCACGGATTTTAATAATTTTCATGCGAAAATACGGAAATTATCTTCAGCTCTCCTGAGGTCAAAATGATTCTTAATACCCATCAGAATGTTTCACATACTTTTCATTTTAGAGGTCCATAAATTGGAATCTTTATGGCCAAATACGTGAGTTAGTCTTTGTAACATTTATCGTGTCCACTATTGTGTAACTTTGCAATTTTTTCTTGTTCGATTTTTAATGTAATAAGTTCAAATCACTTAATTTTTTTGAAGACTCAAGTGAGACTTCTATTTGGCACGTTATGTAAACGATCTGGTTAACAGCAAAGTTAACGTTCGGTTCTTATTCGAGAAGAAGGTTTATCTTCTATAAAAAACAAAGTTTTTAGCGTTTCAGAAAAAAATGATGATTTTTGAGATAATCACTTTAAATTTAAATAACAGTCATTCCCGTGTTTCAGAATTAATCTTGTTTTGAATCTTCAAGCAACAATCCTCTTTTCTTTATTCCTCCATGTGGGTTAATGTTCAATTTACTTCCATCATTTGCTAACAACTTCCTTCTGACCTCTTACCGGATGCACTCTGTGGAGCTTATTAATTCAGGAAGAAGAATGTGCCAACCTGAAGGATTAAACCAGGAGCAGAAAAAAAATACTTTTTTTTTACATGATTTGGATAAGAAACAGTGTAATACATAATAAGCGAATCTGATGCGCCACATTCGCGTTGTTTTGGGCGGACCAATGGGACTGCTGGCAGGCGGCGACAGAGAGACAAAACGGAAAAGCGGAGAGACAGATGGAACGGAAAAAATGGTAATTACCCTACATGGAAGCTCGTATACGCGAGACTCGAAAAAAATCACAAAAGCCGCTCGTATATACGTCCTATGTCCCCGCATATATACGGTACGTACACTAGGCGCCCATGTATTGATTGCATATTAAATAAAAAAAGCGAGTCGTATAAAAATGAAACAAATCGTAAAGTCATTTCGCTCAGACACATTGAAATTTCACCCGCGCAAAAATAACGGTACGAAACGAAAAATGTTCGCTCCTGATGGCCCGCGATGGTGCTTATACGTACCGGAGGAGGGACTCCATATACATATATAGGTTATTCCAAAAACGAAAAACGCGAGGCGTACACATTTTCCTATACTCATATTTCAAATGGCTATTTTTATTTGTCTGTCAAACTTTTCCCGCATGCCTGAAAAATGTTTAATTATTTTTGCGTTTCATATCGAGAGGAATGGAGTAGGAGGCCTCGCGTGTTTTGCGAGGGGTTTGAAGGGGGGAGCAGGGAAAATGAGTCACATGTGGAGAGTACGGCGGAGGCGGTTCGGATACCCGCCACCAGAGGCAGTCCACCACCACTAGCTACATCTATATTGGCGATATTTCATTTGAAAAAATGTATCGGGGAGTTCGCGAGACCGAGCGGGAGAAATAGCTTCTAGCAAGTACCTCACTTGTTCCGTCAAACCACCTCCAACTGCATTATATAGAGCGGTGGTCGCATCGCGGCAAGTTGAAAGGTTCGAAGAATCGTAATGATGCATCACACCCTTGAAAATAAAAGAAAATAATAAATGAGGATAAATATAATGGAGTTAATTTTTGTTTTCGTTTGTGTGAAGGGGTCCGCAATAAGATTACAAGCTTAACTGCTTATGGTAACGGCATTCCACGACCTTGTTACTCTCACTTCCATCTAGGAGTCGAACACCAACTTTATTGGTACCATGCGACTGGCCAAAGATGCAATAAATTACTGATGAAAAGACCTTCCTTTAACTGCTGACATAGTTTCATTGAAATGGGTTCAACTTAGGACATTGATAGCACGTGGCTGTTTGAGAGGACGCCTGCACAAAATAGGGATGTATAATGATGAACCTCTATGCTCTTATACTGTTTTCCAATGAAAGACTTACTGTATATGCAACTAAACCTGATTCAAGAGGACAAATTTGATTATGTAACCTGAAATGAGATAACCATGATACGGTTGGTCGGCCCTCCAGTGTTGAGACTTCTTCGTAATGAAAGATAAAACGCAGTTAATGTCCAAGCTATGTCCCAAAATACTAAAGATGAGCCCAAAAATGTAGAAGACTTATTAAAAGAACTCGACCTTTGACACTTTTATAGCTTAAGAGCTCAAGCTATAGCTTAAGAGCCCTCTTTACTAGCTAATTGCCACACTTTTAACTCAGGAAGAGGAACTCTTTAAAATGTCCTAAATCCGCCAAAACACTGTGCCCAAAGCTGGTTGGTTCATTTTTAAGCAATAAGTCATATATTCCTTTACTTTTAATAGCACGTTGTTACGCAGCAGTACGAGCAAACAACTTTGGATACAGTGTGTATCAACATCTACGTAGCTATCGTATCTAGGTGACCAATATTCTATTTAAAAAAATATGCCGGGGAGTTCACGAATTGGACTGAGGGACATAACTCCATACGTATCCCATCTATTCTTCCAAACGAGCCCCCAACTACATCATATATTTATATCCTCAGCGGAGCGTTAAGCCATTGCGAGCGTTGCCGCCGTCTATCGAGGGGTACGGGAGGAGCGGCGAGCGGTTTCAGCAACGCTGACGAAAATTCGATGTGATTTTTAAATTTAATGAAACAGAACGAAGTAATCATATATGTAAAACGTTATGTTTGCATTTTTCCCCGGCTGCCAGGTTTTCCGTTACTTCTGTTTTTTCATTCCGGTTTTTTTTTTGGTCGCGCGCGCGCGCGCGCAGATTAGTAATTTTTAAAAACTGCCGACGACAAATCCGACCGTTTTTTACATTTAATCAACAAAAAACAAATACGCTTGCATATTTAACATTTCAGCTTAAATATTTAAATTTTTCGGATACTGGTGCGTAGTGGCGGTCTCTCCTCGTCATCGAGGCGCCCGCTAGTTGAGCGTCGCTGGAAAGCATGATAGGTTTACGCGAATTAGCGATAAAAAAATTGCGACGCGAAATGCTCGCAAATAGTAAAAATGCTATAATAACAATAATAATTTTTTAAGGAGGCTATATTTTCTTTTCAAACCTTTCTAATTCTCCAGACTTGTTAACATAAACGTGGTCTTTCAACGTTACGTGCCTAGAGCATGTTTAATTTTAATTTTACCAGTTATACAACAGCATCATTGTCCGCTAATAAATCCCCCTTGAAATGGACTGAATTGCAAAATCTAAATGAAAATTTTCGGTCCGTATACTGACTTGCAAAGCAAATAACGGTGATGTTAGCTACTTGGCTTGATAGGTGTGCGTTATTTTGTTGATGTGGCGGTGAAAATACTGCACCACTTGCATGTTTAGATCCGTCATGGGTATTATCTACCCAACATACAATCCGGGAATGGCAAATAGAAAATGTTTGTTTTTATTGTTTCCTTTCATTTGGTTTGAATAATTTCGAAATGCGAAATTCGGATAAAGTTCTATTCGTTGCTTCTTAATACCGGGGAAGTTAGCGTTAGGCTTCGAATTAAACTTAAATTTAAGAATACAATTATATAAACTAGTGACATGCTGCTTTTACGTCAACTAATGTATTTTTTCTTTGTTTCAGGTAAGTGAGATGCATCTATTGAAATTGAGGAGACTTTGTACCGAATTTGGTGAGATACGCCGTAATAATCTGACGCTTTTAAGCTTAAGGTATTGTGGGAATAATAAGAGGGACTGATGTAGGACGCAGCTTGTTCGAAGTACAAGATATGTAACACTTGGGAAGATTTAAGCCAATTCTAACATCAATCTTGGTTACGAAATTTTCGTTATTTATTTAAACTTCTTCGGAATGGGCGGAAAGCTTGATATTCTGCTGTTTGTATCAGTACTTTTTACATTTTTTATTATTCCCGAAATCTAAAAAATTATTTAGGTAGAAATATAGAAGTCTCAGCAAAAAAGAAACCTATTTCGAATTCGAATTTGCAGTTTCTATAAAGAGGTTGACAACTAAATTCAATTTCATATCTACTATTTACCAGGTGAAGGGGTTGCTGTGTAGTGGCATGTATTACACAGTTTATATGCAAAACCTTGGATAAATGCAGCAATTTAATTTAAATTTTACCAATTCCTCACATGTTTTGTGAACGATTTTTTCATAAACTTGATTGGTTGACTTTAGATCCAAGTTCTTACTGTTACATGACAATCTTCAGACAATCTTGACATACTGACCGAATAGTGAAGGTTTAATATTTCGACGTTAAATTTCAGTAAATGTAACGTTGTCTTTCACAGGAAATTCCAGGTCACGTACCTCCACTTATTAAATCACCGATATTGCCATCCGTGAGTTTACCAATCTCAAAGATCTAGACGTCACTTTGGACCCAATTTACGTATCGAGCAAATCTGTTACTTCTGAAATGTGGGTCCCTTTTTTTTTAATGAAATCATCGAAATATTTAATATGATTCACTAGTGTTAAACTTCGTCTATTTTGTCTTTGTGCTTCCCAAATTAAAATGTTCGGAACTCTTCTTACATTAAGCTCCAATTGAACCTGTTCAACTTCAACTTTGAAAATTCTTGTCTTATAATGGCGAACATCCATCCTGATATACTTCCTATGTTTTTCTTGAGACGCATCAAATGCTTTTGTGATCACCAAATCGCTTTTTTTTGCACAAATAAGTAGCAATAAGTGAGAGGGTCGACTGTATACATCTACACGTAAAGAAGGACATATATCAATTTAACAAAAAATCCGGCATTTAACCACCAAACTTGAGTTAAATGCCGAGTTGTACCGCCGCTTTGTTAAAATAACTGCTTTGCAAATGTTGAACTAACAAATCATTCTTTTTCAATCGAAGCTTAATAATTTTGTTGAAGAAATAGAAAGAGAAATAAGAAAGGTGTTTTGTGAGTTAAATTTTGACGTTGACCTGGAGCAATTTGCCATGTCAACACCTCAATTCGGCGATTGAACGCATAGTTTTATGTTAAATGAATAAAGTAAGTTTCCTTATTCTAGCAATATTTAAATGTTACTGTGACTTTGTGTCGTATTAACTAAAGAAATTTGTTAGATTAATAGCACACATTGATAACATAAACATGTCAACAAACAACAACCAAAAGAAATACTGCTAAAAATTGTGTATTGAGGGAATCATTTACGGCAAAAGCAATGCAAGAAGAGAAAGAAATACACTGCCCACGGATATGTTTGGGCCTATCGGGGGTCATCAGCGTAGTTCCGAGAGTATTTTTACTCTACTTTGTACCACTGTTTGTCTCACAGTTAATACCACAGCATTTCGAACCTTAGAGCTAGACATTCCTTAGTGTCCTTAGTCCTTCTAATGCCAAGAAACACACATCTGCCGTTTAGGAAGCAGCGACAGAAACTGGGTACTGTTCCTCAAGTTACCCCTCGAGCAGTTTTTGAGCTGCTTACTACGAAATGATGTGCGCAAGGATAACACAACTTAGGTATTTGCTCGGGAAGACAATGTGTATTTACATTGAGTTGATTGATAAATATTTTCACTTTTACAAAATACGTTGTCAATTACATCTTTTACATATATTATTTTGTCTGCGTTTTCTTTATTTATTATTGAGAATGAGACCGGTAATTATTATAAATAGTTAAATTTTGGCTTCGATTTCAATTTTTTTTTGATGTTGCCCATCCCGTTATTCGTCAAATGTAGAATGCCGACAACGAGGACACCCTTTTAAAAATAATAAATTAGCTTTATTTTAAATTGGATGACGAAAACTCCCATCTTTCTCGCACAAAAAAAAAAACTGAACAGGCTGAATTAATCGTCCAAACTTTTATATACAACCACTAAACCTAGAAAAAAAGCCACAACGCTTGACTCAACGAACATCTCTCGCTCCGAACCTATCCATTTTCCGCCGGAGTTATTCGTCGTCCTTTTCCACCGTAAAGTCCGACGAATCTTTTTCCGATTAGCGGCCGCGTTCAGCCCCACAGCGGTTTACCAGCGACAGAGACCGGGAATCCGGCAATAAATTAAACTCACATATGTCATACATTTTAAAAAAGTAATCCTACGATCATTTTGGCCCTCCCGTCCCTTCCCCCGCTTGGTGCCATTGCTTTCTCGTTCGCATCGCTACCACCCAGACGAAGCGCAAGGGGTGAAAACTTCCCCCCTTTACTTTCTGGTCCTGGCAAATAACTCGTACGTTGGAGGAGGGGGGCTGGGCGAAAGAGCGCGATATATAAACGACATCGTGGAATCGAACAATAACAACAACAAATGGATATGCAAGGGGAAAAATATGGAAGGAAAAGTAATCCGTTTTGCAGCGTCACTGCAGTCGGCGTTTGGTACTGTGAAAGCCAAGTTGTAATGGCGGGCGGAGGGACAAAAAACAACGAGAGCATGTAGAGAAGTAATAAATAAACAGGAATGGAGAAGAGCAAACACGGATGTGACACTTCACAATAATTTTTCATTATGGTCGTACATGCATACTGTGATTCAGAATAAAATATTTACATATGCACGTACTCACGATATATTTTATGCCATGAAATCTAAATAAGCGATCTACGTAGATCTTTTTAAATTGGTTTCGAAGTATTTTCTACGCCGAAATTTAAAAATATGCTCCCACAAAACGTTGTTAATCTATAATATTCTATCTAAAGAGCTTGTTGTCGATATAGAAGATTTCTTGTTGAATCCGGCTCTCTCTGGCTCTGGCTCTGGCTCCAACCAGGAAAGCAAGGACGCAAGGTATCGGGATATTCCGCGCCATGCGAATCAATAAATTGGTATATCAGAGTTAAAACTGGAGAGTAGTAGAACTGGCCCGCTTGACATTCATTTGAGGATAATTGAAGAAAGGGAGATGCTACAACAATTGTTGATTCATTTCATGTTGTTACAAACATTTACTTGCTTGTGATTGTTGGTTGATAGCAAATTGGTTTCTGGTTAAAAAACGACCTACCGGATTCTTTATTAGCATCCTGCTTATTGTTTAATTCATTCCACCCATGTTCATTTGGGTGTTTTAACGCCCAAACCTAAAATAAACTTTACCTCTAAGATACGGAACATTTAAGCATTGGACAATAGTTATCTTCTTAAGTTCAAAATTTGACTTCTGTATTGAAACTTTTTCTGCTAGAACTGTATCTAATGCTTTAACTTTACCAAGATTTTAGCGAAAACCTATTCTAGCATTTTATGTGTCTTTTTTCGCTTTTTGCAAGCTTAGTTTGGGTTTTAATGTTTTACATATGCGGAAAGAAAACACGAACCTTCTTTCCTTTGGTTTCATTTTATTAAGCTACGTTTCATCGCACGCGTGGTCGACCTCTTCAGGCGTTTTACAAAAGGTTAAAAGTATTTTTTTCTTTTTCTTAATAAACAAAATCAACCTACAATTTCTCTTTGCTTTTGCATGCAATCATTTTCTCTACTGTTATTACATCAGCCTCCTACAAGGACTCCCTTGCACGAGTTATTGGAGAAGTAACTAAAAGATGATTCGATTCGGTGCGAGGACACTACTTTCGTCGCTTATATTATTTTACCTTTTCTGTTAACAGGAGAAGCGCAAGGAAGGGCTAAATAGGCCTTCGTCTTACGTCATTTATACGTTTCACCGTTATTGTTTCCAGAATCTGGTAGAATTATCGTAGCTGAGTAGCTACCTCTCCTCGTCTATAGCATTCAACGCAAGCAAAGAGCGGCAAATCTTTCTCCGCATTGAACATTATCCTTCCGCGTATTTTTTAGATAGCAGAAAAAGACAAAGTGCATCGACTTCACTATGTTGAAAAATAAAATGAATTTTACATATTCAAGGCCATGTATTTATAAGGTTTCCCTCGCATCACGGCAAATGAATATAATATAATGAATATAAAAAAATCCTCAATAATCACGTCTAGGAGAATAACCTCAAACATAATATGGGATACAAAACGAAGATACGGGATGGCGAACCTGCTCAGCTGAGGCGAAATAGAGAAAGGAGAAGGAAAAAACTGAGCGCGCACGGCTAGTAGTGCGAAGGGAGCCGGTGCAAACGTGTCTTTGATAATGATGCGTATGTGACGCCAACAATCAAAGTTTTGCGCCCGTAGGCATAGCAATACACGCTCGTCTATCTAACACACATACAAGCCCGAACAACGGGGGTGGAATAGTGGAAGGATGCCGTCGTCATATGGAGAGGGGTGGGAGTGTGGAGAGCGTCAGTTGTTTGTCACCCGATGTTCGTCTGAAGGGTCGTAACAGCACGTCGAAAGGGGGGTCGGCCTGTGGTGGCGACGCACAGACACACATGCAATCTAGGGGGTAGATCACTCTTCTGCAGGAAAGTACTATAGGGGAATCCGTTCTATTCACCTTACCACCACACCACGGTTTCTATGCAAGTATATGCCCTCTCGACATCACCGTTGGGGTTGTTTTTTATATTTTGCATACTTCGTGCACCTCCACCGCCGCCGCCATCATATTTATATTGATCCGACGCACTTATATTTTCATGTGTGTTGTGTGTTACATGAGAATACGCGTCTACAAGGGATCCCAGAAAAATTATCTGGCGGGAGACGATCGTGAGAGCAAGTTATTGATGGGATTTAAGGGGGATTCTATGTTAAATCCTAGATTTGTGTACTCGCAAAAAAATATGGTGATAATGCAATTTCTTAGAATTATTTGAGAAAAAAATATATGAATAACGAAGAATTTTCACGATTAGTGCCACTGTAAATATTTTAACCCTTTCCAGTCCACAGACGAAGAATACGACAGCAATTTAGTTTGGAAAATTTCGTCGAGATTACATCAAAATGACCGATGAAAGACGAACAGGTCTCATATGAAATGGACGAAGGCACTCTGGGGAAGTAGTTCAGAATAATCCCCAATCAACAGTTCGTGAATTGTCAGTAATGGGTTGGGTTTTCAAAATCCGCGTTGGTCGACACTTGAAGAAAGTAGGTTTCGTTCAAGAAAGATCCGCATGATTTGACAGTGCAGAATATTAATCAGGTTGCCAAGAACTACTTAAAATTTGATCGGAAATTGAAAAAAATTGAAGGATGTTCGGATTTTGATGGAGAATCGTAATAAGTGATGAGAAGTGTATTCAAACAAAACAGAAATGTGGATTGCACGAAGAGAAAAAGCTCCTTCTATGATTCGTTAAAACCGATTCAGACAAAAAATCATGCTGTGCGTTAGGCGGAATTTTGAATTGGTTCCTGAGGGGAGGGCTGTAAATGCAAGACTGCACTGCGAACAGCTAGGTAGAATTTACGAAATACTGTGCACTCGTTATCCTGCACTAATCAACAGAAGCAGACTGAAAAACCAGGATAATTCTCTAATCTACAGATCCCGTTTGGCGCAGAGAAAATTTCAAAAGATGAAAGGAGTTAAAGTTTTTTTCTTGTCCCCCATGCAGTCCGGATGTTGCTCCATCTGATTATGGGTTATTTCGTTCGATTTTGACTATTTTGAAGAAGTAGAAAGCGCTTGTTGAGCGTTTTTTGGCTTTAAACCAGCAGAGTATGGTAACCATATCAAATTGAAGATTGGCCGAAAAATGTACACATGTTATCCAAACTAATGGACTGTATTTCGATGAATGAATATTCTTTCCTTTTTCGATTTTTTTGGTTTTCTTCATTAATGTATTAAGCACAAAGTCTTGCGGGACAACCTGGTATTGTAGATTTAGAAACCAAAACTTTTCTGCTCATTTCTGAGCCAAGAAAATGTGCTTGGTTTATTTGACGACCCGATATTGATTTTTTCTATTTTTAGAGAGAGACTGACACAAATGACAATTGAGCCTCACGATAGAACTTAAATAATCCCAACAATACCGAATAAACATATTCGTCAGGACCAGATGCTGCTTTTAACTTGACGAATTTCTTTGTCTGAGGACATTTTGTTCGTCTCCCTATTGGTTACGTCAGAATCCTTGGCAACAATAAACCGTTAGGCACCTGTCACTTAAATACTCATGTCATTGCTTGTTAATTTAGATCAAATACACGCCATTTCATTAAACGTTAATGAACCCGACAAATCAGTCTTAAATTCGCGCCATTTTACAAAGCAATTTTCGGCTGGAAACAAGTCAGCATCATTACGAATCTAACATTTGCCAATCAGTTCGCCTGCAAAATTACGAATGCTGAGCTCCCCCCTACAAATATGCATTAGAGTGACATTGCGCAATTGTACAGTCTACGCGGATACGTACAGTAAACGGATCTGCATTGCAAAACCCGGTAATAATATTATATGTGCCATGGCTAATATGCAGTGCGGTACATTTATTACATTAGTAGGCTCTGCATGGATTGTATCGTGTGAAGGGGCTTCTCGCGTATTCGGTATATATGGCGCGATCCGGGGTGGAAATCCGACTCTCGCCACCCTTAAATTTCATGATACTATCTTGAGCTCTCCCCCTTTCTCTCTGCATCTATCCTCTTCTGCATGTCGTCGCCCTTATATCCTCGCCCATGTGAAAGCAGCACCCTTTATAATGCCTGTGTCTATTGTTCGATGTATTGCTTGGCAAGTTCAACAGGGTAGATACCAACTGTTAAAAAGTATATTCCTATTCGGCGGTGGGAACGGTAGGTTTAAAGGCAAAAAGCTGTGTCCGGTTCTAAATAAACTTGTAGTTGAACCTTGCTATAACATTATAAAAATATAACCAATTCAGTTGTTGTTTGATAAGAGTTTATTCAACAAAGTTTGCTTAACCTAATTTACTAACAAAATGTGCAAGAATTAGGGAAGTAGAGGAAGCAGTGTGCATAAAATTACGTCCAAGAAAACTTCGTTATTTTTTTAAGTAATTGGTAATTTTCAATTTTTCTTAATTTCTTCCAAAGATGCTACACAAAAGTTTGAATTGGACTCTCAACTAACCAGTTCATGCAGGAGATCAACAATTTTGCAGCTTCTCCTTGCAACTTTCATTGAGGTGTCCTTTCCAATAATCAGTCCCAAATGTTAGTTCCTAGAACAAAACTCCTGGTTTCCTTTTGAAGCTTTTGGTGTCCCCAAATCTTGCGGCAGTTCCTTGTACTACAAATTTATTTCATATTTAAAATTGTCGTAACTTCTCTAAGAACGTCGGTCATGAGACTCGTAAGTTAAACTGACGCCTGAGCATATTGTGGAAAGTTATAGAAAATTGTTCCTGACAAACTTTGTAAGGAAACGTGCACATTTCAAGATTCCAGATACACAGCGGTGACACTTTGCGGCGATGCTAGACGGCAAACCCTGGCATGACAGTACCTCAGTTCAGAGTAAAAAAATAAATAAAACCAAATGTAACCTGAGGATAAACAGTGATAAATGTGCACCAATAAAATTTACTAGAATTACAAGGCCACCGCCTAAAAACTTGACGATTGACGGTACCAGATTTTCTTGAAGTTCGTCTAGAAAATATCTGAGGCTGTTCTTTGTCCGGCGGCTGTTCTAAAAGGACCATGTTAAGTTTTCCCAGAGGAAATTCTGTGATCCAAAGAACAAGTTGATGGTCCTGCTCTCCAGCGGCTGTTCCCTTGAGCTTAAAACGAAGCTTGTGTTCTACAGCACGTACTTAGGAGCAATACTTACATTTAGAGCTTTGATATGGTAGATAGCAGCACCAAGTCGCCTTGAGAGTGCGAAGGGATTGCAGAGTAGGGTGTTTAAACTAATAACCGCGGCACCCTGATTCGTTAGAAACCAGCTACATGAAGATCTCCAGATACCAAATTTGGCTTGACATCCGTTCGAGCTGTGTAAATTAACAGCTGAAGCCATTCAAAAATCTAAAATTTGAAATATCAATTATGCTACAATTTGTCTACATCCTAATCCTGTTCTTGCATTGAATTTCGCACTTCAATTTCTACATTTCAAGAATTGAAGCGTACAGATAACTACAAATATTTAAAATGCAATCATAAATATTAATAACGCAAGTCCATCCGCAACTGTGACGTTTAACATGAAAGAAAAAAGACGGTACGTTGCAGCGAACATGTCGAAATCACTTATCATCGACATCGTTAGTCGTTTGCTTTTATCATTAAAAGGCATTGTTTGCTGGAGAACCACCGCCACGAACGCAACGCTAGAAACCGGAGAAAAAGGCTGCTGTCGTATTTAAAATTTAAATCAACGTTTAACGTCGAAGGACGGAGAAACTTGAAAATGACGAATATGACAAATGAACTTCTCCTACTCTTTTAATATTTTCAATTGCCGCATGTTTTATTCATCGTACATAATACGGTTTTTGCCGTACATTAGGTATATTTTATTTAGGCTTACTTGTGACCACGTACATATGTACATACGAGACTCTGGTGATATGTGCGCTTCCGTTAAAGGTCGCTTAAAATTCTACTCACACGCGGAAAGACCACCTTTATCTTGTGTTGTTACTAAATTGTTACGTTGCCAAGCCGTAAAGAACTTTAAATAATAACTGCCATTAATGTAGACGTGATAGCCTCTACGAAACGATTAACAAAAAGGTTCCCATAACCACGAAAGAGAGAATGGAATGGTGGTAAAAACTGACAAAAATCGATACGCCTTAGGTGGTGTTCAAGGTATTGCGTAAATAAGATTTGCGGCGCCAGTAACTACTTCATTTGCTGTGTTCAAATGATCAACGTAGTGCAGATCAATCTAGGTGCATGTGGAACTGATCCAGCATCAAATACAACTACTGATCCTATCCTAATTATAGGCTGTCAACTGCAAAATTTTAAATTGATCCAGTATAAATTGTAAAGTGAGCCGGTGTGAATTAATTAAAAATAGGAGCAAGTATAAATCGCCTAAGATGGAAGAAGGCAAATGAAGCGTGGACGCTACTGTATTTAATTAAACGAATGCTTAGCGGTAAAATCCAGGAAAATCCTGATGCACACGATCACAATTTTGTGGAAGCCACAAAATCCTGCACATAGAGTAACCAAATATACTCAACATTTTCACAGATTCCCAAAAATTTTGAGGAAATTTCAATAAGCGGATCAAGCATGTTCAACGTCCCCACATGAACTTACTACTCACGGTAGAAAAGCTAAAAAATTACTAAAATCAAAAGTATACCTAAAGACCAAAGGCCAAAGAATGATTCAAACCAAAGCTAATAATTGTAAAAAAAAGAAATAACAATATGCGATGACCTTAATAATAATAAATAAAAAAAATAAATAAAAATAAAGTATAAATAGCAATATTAGATTAATTAGAAAATTAAATTAATTATAACTTAAACCAACCGTACACAGATGGCGCAACCACTATTAAATCCGCATTAAATATTTATAAATTATCGTTAATTAAAATTTATTAAAAATTAAATAATTAATTAAAAAAAAATTCAATTACACGCTTGAAAAAAAATTCAATTACACGCGTTGAAGTACGTTTGACTAGCGATGGCGATGTATCGATGCCTAGCATGATTTTGCAGCAGCTTATATAGCCCAGTCCCCTCTTTTTAACCAAATCTCTCTATTGTGTGATAGAGGAATCTATCTCACCCCTTTTAATACTTCAAAGGATACGTTTTTTAATCCAAAAAAAGTGTTAATTAACATTTAATTAGTTTATAAAATGTCTCGCGAAATATTCACCTCATTTACCGTCTTCATTCGTCTAATCGTACTTAAAATCGAGATCTTTTTTCACCGCGCCTATAAAATGCGATTTACATAACGCGATATTCAAATGCAAAGAAGCATATTGTTCGAACTGAATGTAATCTTATCGAAAACGTAGTATTACAACCTCGAAGCAATCGTATCGGCTACATTCATGGCAGATTCCGAGACCCAGGAACGGAACTTTCGCGAACGACATTCGCTCTCATATTATTAAAATGGCGACCCCCTCGACCGTTAAAGACGCAGTAGCTGCGGGAAGAAATGCCCCGTAAAAGAACGAGGAAGGAGAGGTTGAAGTGTACGCGAAGAATCGCGCGCTTAAAAGAGAAGGACGCGAGTTCTCCAAGTTTGTATACGTATATGCAGTTGCGTACGTAGGGGAGCTTTCTTGATATCGTGTGTGGTGGATACATATATACGTTGTACGTTACATAAGTATAGAAGGCCAACTGTTATTATTATGCTTATGGTTATGGTTATCATTTACTTTTATTATTATTTTTATTAGATGTAATTCAAACTTATAACGATTATTGTTATTATTATTATATGCTCGTGAGAGATCGCAAAAGGATTGTTTATATATTCGGAGTCGTTCCATTTTACGATTTTAAATATTATGATTATTATAAATACAAATACGCCACGCTATATACAGTGTATTGTATATACACAGTTGCAGTTATTGTAATGGCATTACTAATAACGAGATTCTAACTGTAACGATTCGAATAGGCGAAAGTGATCGCGTATACGGACAGCCAACCTATGCGAGTGAAACGGCAACACTCCAAGAATTGCGTAACGAGCCTGCGGGATCTCTGTTTAAAGCGTTCCGAC
The DNA here is from genome assembly GCA_902655005.2 of Marronus borbonicus. Lineage (NCBI taxonomy): Eukaryota > Metazoa > Arthropoda > Insecta > Coleoptera > Scarabaeidae > Marronus > Marronus borbonicus. Next base: position 2,572,984 of record LR737398.1, on the reverse strand, counting down.
CGACATATACATCTACATTCATATATATTACCTTCTTCGTTTTCATTTGGATCGCTTACGAAAGTTTATTTGCGCAGTTAATTTTCCAATAACGCTTTTAAGTTCTCAATCTCGAATGTGTTTTCGTAAAACGTTAGGTTGGATACGGTCGGTAACGCAGTGACTTATTTTATAGTCAGCACGGGTTCGTTTTATAATAGCGCGGGACAGAGGAAAGCGAAAAAATAAGCGTTGGCCGCGAATGAAGAATTACACGGTCGTTTAGGTACAATTATACAAATATTTATCGGTGAATTTCGGATCGTTATCTGTTATGGATTATCCGTTCCGGGATCTTGGAACGGGGATATAGAAGTGGTCAAAGGGAATTGCTTTCATTGAAGTATCCGTGTGGTTTTTAAGTATCGTTAATCAAACGCGTTAGAGTTTTGGTTGCTTAATATGTTCGTTTGATTTCAGTGTGGTAGGCGAAATTGTATGTCATATGGGATAGGTGTTTTTGATAATATTTGGGTCGAAATGGAATATCTTTAGGGTTCATGATCTTCAAGGAAGTGCTGGAGAAATTGCCTCTTCATGGCAAAACTCCATATCTATCAAGCTGGCGTAGCCACTTCAAAACTCCACCAGCAAACGAGTAACATCTTTTGTTGCTAATTTAAAAAACATTGAACATACTAGCTTATTTAAGTTAACGTAGCTATTATTTCTCGGAAACAACTGAAGAAAAACTCTCAATTCTTGGTTAACAAATTAATAACAGAATAAGCCGTTTAGTTCGCGTTGATATCTGCGATGAATCAGAAGTTACAGCGGATGACTTCGCTAGCTTAATATCCTGGCATAATCATCGTTCCTCGGAAGCGGCTGGAGCAACAAAATCAATTCTTGAGAGTTTGAAAGTTCCCAAAAGAAAAATGTTCTCGAAGTATTCTTCCTAAGAATATTCCGTTCACATGGTTCTGTTTAGTCCTATTTTCCTGGGCGAGCTTATTTTTCCATTCTACTGCCAAACACTCAAAAGCGGTAGCAGCTGGTGAAAGTGATCCGGCTGCGGAATGTCCGGTAAATAAAGCGATTTCTATTTTTTTTTCCATTTACCGCGCTACTATCTTTTACCATTATTGAAGGAAACAGCGTAATACACATTGTATCGCAGAAGAATAGGATACCTCTTCTTGTAAACTCTCTAATTTTTAATTTTTTTTTTAATCATTCTTGGTCACTTCGCTTATTTTGGGATGTGGAATAGTTAAGGAAATGTACCACCGTAGCTCGTGAATCCGCTTGCCAAAATTCTTGATCACTACCGGACAAAAACGAGTTTATGCCATTTTATCTTCGATTTTAGTTCTGTAAGGTTAGGTTGATTTCTGTAGGCTCAACTCTTCAAATACATGCAGCATACCTCCAAACTGAATCTCTCCTCCACGTATGTGGCAAATTGCACGATCTTGTCTTACAAAAATTAGCGGTCTTCGTCATATATTTTCTATTAATCAATAGTTCTTCTTAAGGCTCTACTTGCTAGTATTCAACATTTGAAGGTATTGCTTTAACTACATAAAATGATACTCATAACATCTGTTACAACAGTTTTGATATGGCTGATGAAGAGGTATCTCGCCCACCAAAAGTGTTCACTGAGTGGATGAGAAATAAGCTACCTTCTTGAACCAAATTGTTATTATCATGGAGAACGCTCCTTGTCACTTAGTCAGAAGAGAAAAACCGCCTACCTTTGCCTGGAAAAAGCAAGCGGCTAACCCCATTACATATGTTATTGATCAAATGTTGTCTCTACATCACCGCAACCTAAACCCCATTAATGCTTCCACAAAAAGCTTCTTATCATGTTGCAATGATGTACGCCTTTTACGATGTTTGAAAAACCAAATACACCTCCAGATATACCAAAGATTCACCTTCTGAAGATTCATTTCCTCAGATTTTCCAGTTCCTGGATACATACCAAAATTATGCTTATCGTCACAATTTTCATTGGAAGATTTCTAATTTACTCTTGAATTGATACGATCTCAAAGCTTCAATTCTATTGTTTTTCCAAATTTCGTGTGTGGCCCAAAAAGAAATAACTTACTTGGTGAGGAATGTTAAGATTAGTTAACGAATTAATTTCTTTTAATGGACATTGGATCATTTATATGCTTCTACTCAATTTTCCATTATTTCACCTGATATAACATGTTAATTTTTCACGTCTGCCGAACCTGGGAGCATAAAGATTTTTAAATAAGTTCTATGTGTATATTTTACGTTTACCGATGAATAAGACATCCAAGAGGCGAGGCGTACCACTGGTAATGCGATCAATATAAGATCCGGAACAGTCGAGAAACTGATTTTAATTAATGAAATCGCAGGTAAAATCTATAAACACATTTAAGCACTTCACTGACTTTATCCGTTCACCGATAGCGTACGGCTCTCAAAATACGAAATAATTACAACCAATAATATTTATCAATATATATAACTTAATTCCGGAGGTCCATTTAATGGTATAAATCGAATGACGGAGAGAAAAGGAGAAGAACGTCGGCTCAAGCTGGCTGGTCGGGTTCGATTAAATTTATTCATTTTCCCGTTCATTAATATTTAAATCGGCGTAATTCCAACGTTTCTCGGTCGATTTGAGAGCAAATATTTATCCGCGATTAATTTACCTGTCGTCATTTTTGCGTACTTTCAGGACAAGACCGCTTGTGGTAATTATTTTACGATTATATCCGACGGCGTATAATGTCGCGATATCGTGCCAGCGAGGAAAGCAAATAAAATATATATGGGTTATTCGTGTAGATATGCTATGCATGCATTCGAATTAATATTTATGTGGAAACAGTTAATGTTATAAGGTACAGGATGTTTATCTTGAGAAGTTGATATTTCTATATAGTCTACTATTATATACAAAAATACCCTTTTTTTCATTTTTTTTTACTTTAAATTCGTGTTTTATTTTCTTTGGGTTGGTTTAAGTCTCTGATGTTTTATTTTGCAACGTTTCATCGTACCATTTTCGTCGACACTCTCAAGCATATCTATCAGCCTCTTGCTTTAAAATTGTATTAATCGAAATCTCCTGTTTTTTCTTTTACTTTCTTTCATTTCGAAATTAACATCAGCAACGTACTCGATTCATGCGATTAAACGTACCCATATTAAAGGCACTTTGCAGCAGCATGCTGAATTATCATGATTTTCGTGATTTGAAGGCACCAACTGCATTATTCTCGTCTCGTCATGGTTTCGTACTTGCGACATACGCATTAATGTAGTCGAAACTGTTCAGAGGAAATATTTCAAATTTTCCTACACTTGCTGTTCGACTCATCTCGTCCAAGAAATTGAGACTACAGCCTTTTTTTATCTTTGGTTCTTCTTCGTACGCTTTGCGTTGAAAGAAATGTGTCGCTAATGAAAACCAGCTAAAGATATCGGATCTTCTGCATTTTTTTGTAGCGACCAAGTACAGAGCTCTGCACGCTCTAGTTGTAATGTTTAGACGCGCTAAATGTGATAGGGTGTAGCTGTTCACGATGTATAGTGTTGGCCATACAAAGTTTTGAAAAAGAGAAAACTGCGCTGCAATGCGTCTAGTACTCAGCGTGGAGGGATTGTCCAACCTTTTCCTCTTCTTTCATCTCTTTCAGTCTCCTGCAAGCTTCTTTACTTGCGACCGTTTTTTCCCCTTTTTGCGGCAACTGTGCGTGCTTCATCCTTCCAGAATATTTGTTTGCCATTACAAAGATCTAATGAATTGCCATCTTTTCCATGCGCTTTTAACAAGAAAACTTTTCACTTATAAAGAGCTCCATATGTGCGCTTGTGAAGGAAAAAGTAATTTATTTATATTCTAAGTAAAACGTTTGATCTCCCTAAAAGTAAAAGAGAATTCTCCCTTTTATTTTCACCCTGCGTATTAGAACATCAGCCCTTTAAAACTTGCCGACGTGTACCTGTCGTCGAAATGCGTTCTTCCGCTTCCCCATGCCGAATCCATCTACTATTTCCTCTTTCCGCTGTCGTACAGCTCCCGAAGGTCGTGAAATCTTCACTCACGACGTTCATCGCAAATCTGAATATCGGACGCGATCAGTTCGATATGGTTCGGGGTAGCAGGCGGGCAAAAAAAAGCGCTCCCAACTCACTCCGAAAAAGGAATACATCAATACGTAAAAAGGCAATAAATTGGAAAAAAGCCCTCTTGTAAATAATTCCTGTAGTTCGATAAATATTTTATGGGTTATCGCAAAAATTTTTAGCGTTCGGACGTTGAGGGTGGTGTAAAGGCTCCCCTTCGGAATTACGCGCCCGGTATTGCATTAGGCTGCTGCTCTAGCCACTTTCCTCGTATCCATCCCGAAAGAGAGAAATCCATCGGATGTATATATGCATGTGTGTGTGTGCGCTACGTACAGAACGAGGGACGCAAGGGAATCGCTTCCGGAAAAAAGACCCCGGATTTTTACCTGTAAAATATTGATGTTTGTTGGTGAAATATTTGAGCGATTGACCGAGCCCGATAGCGTTCCCCTTTCCCGCGCACGTTAGAGTACCGATTTGGGCGGCTACGACGTGTTTTAAAATTCGGAGAAAAATGTCGAAAGTGTTTGGAATAGGAAAGAAAAATGTTAGAAATAGAAAAAGTAAGTTAGTTGCTTAATAAATCTCCAAATCGTATTCGCGAATTTCACAGATTGTTCTCATATCCCTGAACTACCACAACCGATCCTTACACGTTGGGGAGCATGGTTACAAGTGGCATTTTGCCATCATAAATATTTTGAGAGTATAAAGAAGGTGGTTCTATTATTTAATCCGAAAGAATATGCAGCTATCAAAACAAGTTAGAAAAAATTTGAAGCTAGTCAGGTTAAAAGTGATTTAGAGCTTATCCACAGCAATTACATCGGAGTAGTGCAAGCAATAGAAAAATTACAAAATTCTTCACTGTCGTGAGAGGAATCACTGCAAATTGTGAAAGATGTACACGCACAGCTTTGTTCGATAGAAGACGCGTGTTCTAATTAAGTTTGAAAGTGTTTTAGACAAAAACTGAATGTAGCTTATCTAAAGTCATTTGTCAAAAATCGTCAGTTGTTTGCATTAGGTACATACGTAGCAATTGAGGATTGAGGAACGGGAGCCGGTATAACTTTTCTGCCTATTATCCCCTAAATAAACAGAAGCACTTGGTCTCCAGACTTCTTATTTCACCTTTATTCTTTTAATCCCCAAAAACATATGGGAGCTTTAACCTTCACATTGATCGCATTTCGTATAATTATTTATTTATTTCTTTCTAACATTTATTAGAACAAAAAGATTATAAAATTTAAGATATTATCGAAAAGAAAATAAGCGGATGCAATTTTATGAAAAAGGAATTATCTTTTAGCACGTATAACATATAATATTTTTTATTGCTTCATTATTATTATTAAAATTAAATTTCCGTCACGCAAATTTTTATACCGTGTGCGTGATAGGTTGTTTCCTTTCATAAATTAAAATATTACAGCATTATTCAATATCTTATTATTAACTCGGCTCTACATATTTCGCAAGCCGTAATATATTTGTATATTTATATATTACATTGCGAAATGTAATTTCAAACTTCGATCAACAAAGTAGAATCGTTTTAATTTAACACGACCATCTGTGACGGGTTCCGTTTATCGTATTTTACAAATTAAAATTTTAAATTAACTTTGGCGAAAGGCAAACAAATAAAAACCATATTGATTAGCAATACTTATTTTTCTACAGGAAAGATATGCGTATTTGTTGCGTAGGTATGAGGGTCATCTGAAAAGTTTCTAGCTTTGAAGTTTGTACACTTTTTCCAGCCATGCTTCCATCTCTTTAATCCTTCCAAATAGTTGGTATTTTGTTTTGTCAAATAGACGGTAGGATACAAGAAGGTCGCCGAGGTCCAGATCTGTCGAATAGACTTCGTTTGTTTGTTATAGCCACCGCTGAAGTGTCTTGAGGTAACAAGATCCTCTTTTCTTCAAATACCATTATCCAAGAAAATAGTCGTCGTCATTTTTCCAGTCACTAAAACTTCTAGCTCGCTTAGCGTAAGAGAATCGGGGTAATTTTTAATGTACCAAGCGTATCGAAATCTATAAATAAAACTGTTCATTGGGGAGATATAGGAAAATTTTAAAAAAATTTCCAAGTACTCGTTTGGAAATTCGGACAATTTGACGATTCCAAAAATGTTTTAAAATAATTATTTTGATGATGGCTCCTTATGCAGTTTGACCTGCTGATGACATGGATTACGACCAATTTGCGGCATCTTCAATGGTTTTGGAGAAATTTGAGCTTGAATGTCATTACTTTGTAACAAATATATTTTGGTAAATTTGGTAGTCCAGATACATCATCATATGTTCAATAGCACGTGCCACAAATTTGTTTGTATCTTAGTAATTAGCAATTACATAACGATAAACGTCTCTGCAATACAAAGGCTTAAATTACATGTTTCTAAGTACAATGAGACCTGGAAAATCGATTCCTATGGCCCATCGCAGTCCCATGTTCTGACTATGTCTTGACTTCAGGAGTGTACTGGTGTGCCCAATTTGCTTCAGCTATTAAAGGACGCCGGCGTTGGAAATGTTCATTCGAACACGTGCTGGGTCGTAAGTGAGCAACCGCGGCATTTAGCGCGCGGTTAGCTTTTCCATGTCCAAATGTTCAGCCAACATCCGACAAACGTGAGATGCCCACAGCCTCGGCCTATCTCTTTAACCTTGATTCGACGGTCGCCTCGTCTAACACAATTTGGTGAAGTTATCGCTAATGGTTGCAGTTTTTTGGCGTCCCGTACGTTCATCATTAACCAAGCCAGTATGACAACGCTTAAATACAACTGTTGATTGAAATTTGAATGCGGAGTCCCCGGAAACAATTTTGGCTGTAATATGCGCAAGCGTATTGTCGCTCAAATTCAAAGAATTTAATGACGGCTTCGATATTTTAATAGGGCTAAAAACTTCAAAAGTATTTTTCAACGATACTGTTCATGTAAAGGCTTGAAACTTTTCAGGCAACCTTCGTATGTGTTTGTCTTTGTTTTTGACGAATGTATGAACGTACTGAATATAATTTTAATGCTAGATTTAACCAGTGATGTAATAAATGTGTTTGTAGTGTGCATTAAGTTAATATCTTCGAGTAATAAATATATATCTATTGTTTTGATCTTCTATTTTCGATATGCTTAGCACGCAGTTAGTTATTTAAACTTATCGATTGCGTTACTTATTTATCGACTTTCCTATCGATTTAATTATTTCACAGAGAGGTTTAATGAAAGTTTTGCTAAATCAGTTTTTAATTATACAAAACAATGACAGTTAAAATCTACTTAAATATGATCCATGATTCAGTACACATTATTATAAGTCCTTCGCTGATATTCGAAGCTCATTTTGGTACTTTGCATTTTATGAGCGTTCTTCTGGTTGTCTCTCTTGAGCATCCAGCAATATTCCCTGGTACCTCCTTTCCATCTCTTTAATATCTCGATGGAATCTCTCTTCACTGACTGCATCAAGGTTTTCTGAAAAGTAATCTAAACGCGAATCCAGGAAACATACTTTCAGGCTCATTTGGCATCTCATTTCTTTATACTTCTTTGATACTCTGGGTCTTTCTCTTTTCCACATGAAATGTTTCACAAAACTTTTCTTTTCCTGCTTCTTTTTGCCTTTGATCCATTGTAGTTTCAAAAGTTTTATCCTTCATAAGTTTTCTATTCGGGGCGCCTTCCTTTAACTTTACCTCCGAAAATCTTGGAAACTTATTGCAGAGATATCTAACGCGTTCTTCATCTTCAGGCAATCCCTTTACAAATTACTTCATGAGGCCAAGTTAGATGTGGAGTGCAGGGAGTAACATTTTGTTTGGGTCCGCGCACAATATCTACTGCCCGATCGTAAGCGGACTTGTATTCATAATCGTGCAAACGAATTAATGATCACTAAGTTAACTCAATTTTGTCAAATATTGTTAGGAAATTTTTTTTCAGTAATCAACACCCGCAAGACTATAAAACTCCCGCATTAGAATCGCAGATCAGTGTTATATATGTAACATATATCTGAATTGCTTGGCCAAACACTGCTAACGTGATGTATGGAGCAAAACTAAAGAAAAAAGTTCTTATAAACATGTATCCAAAAATGTTTCCTTAAATTATTCGTTCGACGACGCGAAGCCCTGCATTGTTGCCGAGGAAGAACATTTCCAACAGTTAACTCTAACGTCTGATCATAGCACGTTTAATGAACCGGGTTAATAACAAATTGTACACGATACGAAATTTGTTCTTGTTGTTTTAATAACAATTGTTGTTGATTATTCGCAATTCGCAAATTTTAAAATTCGCGCGTAACATTTTAAGGAAGCATTTTTGTATACATGTTTGTAGGAGGGTTGTGGCTTAATCTCGTAAGCCTGCGACTTAAAAGAGCCCTACCGAGCATGACTTTAGCGTCTAATTCACATTACCATTTATCGAAATAACCCGCCCAGAAACCTTTTCTTACAACAATTGAGTGGTCCTGTGGGAGATGTTGCACTCTCTTGTTGAAAGAAAACATTAAATTAATATTTCACAGTTACTATCACAAATATTCCCGCACGTAACGTAATTTCTTTGTTTTGCTTTAAAAGAATAAGGACCAACTACCATGATGACAAAAAATATCACACCCAGCATTGACTTTTCAGCATGAAAAGTCACTTTGGAATCACTTGAGGATTATCATCAGTCGACCTCCTGCAATTGTTTTTAATCACGAAATCACTCGCAAGTCAGAAATGAGTTTCATCCGAAAAGATGATTTTTGTGTCAAAATCTAGATCGACTTCCAATTGTTCCAAAAGCTAAGGCGTGACAGTCCGACGCCCATGAACAGGTTTGAACTGTTGAGTAAGCAGAACTTGATGAGCCTTCAGGTGAAAATTGTAATGTGAAGTTCTCCACGTAGTCATCTGAGAAAAGCCGATTTCTTGAGTTGCAGATAATCTTTCATACTCTGGCTTACAGCAGCGATGTTCTCAGCTGAACGGGCGCTCAATGACGTCAATGAGTCTCTTCGTTAAAATTTTTGTGCGAGAGCCTTAAATGGAATTCAGTTGATTGCAAAGAACGGAATTGGAATTCAAAGTTCTGACGTTCTTATTAGAAAACCCTTTATTAATACATTACATCACTTATGTAGGTGTATTAAATGAGATATCGTAAATATCAAGTTAAATGTTGGATTTCTTATTGAAAAAACAACTCATTGGTTTATCGAGGTTATTACTTTGGAAACTTGAAAACTTTCATAATCTGGCTATTGTTTTCACAAGTTTTGAAAAGGCTTTCTTCATAAAGAAAAAAATGATTCTTTATCAAAATCAATTCCGTCCGGAAAATAATGAATTTAAACGATTCCGTATCCAGTTTAGTCAAGTCAAAGTTCACTGGGACGTGTAAAATAAAGGATGTATTTGCATTGGAAATTTTCAACCTTTAAAATGTTTTCATTCACTGCGAGATGTAAGATTCACATTCGCATATTACCGGGCCTCTTTCAATCGTCGTTTCAAAGGTTTCACATCACCACAATCGAACCTCATAAAAAATGTACCCATATATGGGTCAATAGGTTGTAGAAACCTATTCTTACTACCCAACGTGTTCGGCATGTTCATCCGAGACGAGGGGGTCTAACAGCGAACGCGGATGGGATCCCTTTACGTTAAACGAGGTCGGGCGCGCTTGTAGGGTGTGGGCGTGTGTTGCGTGGGAAAGAGATAGAGATAGAGAAGCGGGTCCGGTCGGATCGAGGGGGTGGTGGTCGTAGTGGCGGGTGGTAGCACGGAGAATCGTCGCTCAGGGGTTGATTATGTCGAATTCGATGGTGAACCGCAGGCGCTCAAACAATGAGATGGATGTTCTTGAATCGGAGTATCTGAGCTTAATCCTCTCAAACATGCCTTGTTTGCGGTGCCCGGCTATAATGTATATTTGTGTATATGCAATTATTGCACGGCGCGCAACCTGATACGATGTCATATATAGTGGACCGTGTCGATGCTTCGAAAGGCCCTAGAGTGCTATACGGGACAATCGGAATGACCGGTTTACAAGCTGCGGTATGCGGATGTTTTGATTAGTGCAGCCATTATTAAGGGAAAAAATTGGCTTAAAGTTTCGGTAGTGTCGATGATCATCTTCAAAAAATTGTTACCAAAGTTGGAAAAAAAATCAAATTTTGGTCTTCTGAGGCCCACTTCTATCTATAACGTACTTATAAGTATAAATAATGTTGAAAACTAGCAGGATTTGATATAAAAATGAAATGGGCACATCTGCTTGTGATAACAGGCTGAAATTTGGGTACCAGTGTTATATTTAGACAATGAAAAATACGATAAAGGAATGCACTATTATAAAAAAGAGGAAAAAACACAGCTTTTGCTTGTCTTTCATAGGAAACTGACACGAACTACACCTCTATCAAATCCTCTTGGACGTAGAGCATCTCGCTTCTTTTTATTATCAATATCTTTTGAATCATTCCTGTTTTCTCTACTTTTTTTTATGAATCCATCCGACCGTCTCAACTTATTTTTTGGTCGCCTTATTTTACGGTCTTTTGTTTCTGAGCAAGTGTACTACAAAGTATACTGTTGTTGAATTGGCACTCAACTGACTGCAATTAACTTTTGAACTTAAGCTAAGCCACAAACAAAGAATTAACATGCTACAAACATTTGTCTGAAACGTCTGGCAATATTAAAAAGACCAACAAAATGTTAATATAGCAACGCTATATTTGTCATACTTTCTAAATAGATAGCTATATTGAAGACGAAGCAGTTGGTTTTCGCCTCTGGCATGGTTCACATGCTGAGTTACCGTGATCAACTGCTTCCCGCTCAATTAGTTTCGCCTCTGGCGTGGTTCACACGTTGAGTTACCGTGCTAACTGTTGCCATCACCCTCCTTAAGAAGCCCCGTATGATTGTGGGCGAAACGCCGAGTTTTATTTTAACCAACGACATAACATGGTTGAAACCCGGAACACGTTTAGTTTCAACTGACTCTGGCCGTGGAAGCCTACGTTTTTAGATTGAAGACTTAATTTTTTGCATAATTATGTGACTAGAAGCAATGTTGCTTTATAACTTTTGATGTTGACACAGAAAACTGAAGAAATTGAATAATACTAAGCACGACCCGCCAGCTCACAAGTTGCGCTGACGATATGGCTTTACCGATAAGAAGCTTCAAAGAACTGGCCGAAGCAACAAGCAAAATAGCAGAAGCAGTACAAAAAAAGGAATTAAGTGTAGACGAAGAGAAGACCAAATTAATGAAAATATGATGGCAAAGAATAGAAGACAGGCTATAGCAATAATCAATACAAACGATACAACGTCGGAATTTGAAGAAGAGAAAGAATTTGTGTACTACGAATAGAATGGAAGAAGGACACGAGCATAAGAATACTGAAAACCAACAGATATGCAAGACCCTTAAGTAACGTAATAAAGTCTTTATCAAAGCAATCTTAAAGTCTACAAAGATTTACTAGATCGCAGAAGATGGAAAAGAAAGATGATTAAGGAAGTAGTTGGGGGAAAGAAAACAAATAGGGGATATGCAAGAAGAAGGAACGAATGCATGGAAAAAGTCTACATAGAGGAACGAAAAGAAGGAAGGCATGCAGTGCAAGAATTGGCAGACGAAAGCAAAAATTAAGAAAATGTGGAAAAACATTAGCAAGCTTTGGGCTAAAACGACTTAAACAACTTATACCTAACTTGTGCTCTACTCAAGATATTTCGAGAAAGGTGTAAAGTTAAATCCCCGCTAAAAATGTTATCCGAAGATAACATAGAATTTAAACCGCAACCTCAAACTGCTGGTCATTTCGATTGTCCAGGATCGTACGTATCTCGAAGTTCCAACGATGCCACCGCCGCCTAACAACCCATCGCATCCTCCAGAACCCGCTTCGATTCTATTGGTCATCTCCGCTTACGGCGCCCTGTACCTATTTGCATAGTGCATTCAATACGTATTGATCACCGAGAATTTACTCTCTCGTGATGCCGTGAATTATGGTCGTGCACTATCTATTTGTTTAGCTGATTAGTTAGCAACATTATTAGATCAGTACGATACCTGCTAATCAATTAATTATTTATGTATAATCCGCCATTGGCGTTCTGGCGTCGCTGTGGTGCGCTGTCTTCCTCCAACAATGCACCAACGCACACGTCGTTGTTGCATGGCATGCGTTTGTTTGTATCTATGTACGTCGCCTATCTATCTGCTATGTAGTAAAATTGGATGGTTTATGCAAACATACTTGGCCGCAGAATGATTACGAGCATTCAATCGGTAATGATGGTCTCTGGACCGTGTGTAACCTTTTTGCGGAAACGAATTTATCGATTCCGATAAATTCTTCCATACCACGCCTGAATTTTTCCTTCTTTATTCTTGAAGTGTTAAAGCCAAAGTTCATTTCGGAATGGACCATTGCGAATACAAGTAAATCTGTTGACTCTTTCTATTGTTCTTATAGCCAATTCGAGGATAAATACTTCTGGCCTTTTTTGTATCTGAAATTTTAATGATATTCTAACACAAAATTAACGAATACGTTTTGACAACTTCAAATGGAAAATTGAGACTGGTCTATGTTCATGTTAGATGTTTTGTTTTTTATTGGTCTTATTGGCCCTATAATATTGTTGAGATCAGCTTTTTTGCTGAATCTCGAAGTTAATTCAGGAGCAGTTTAGGAATCATTTAATGTGATAGGAACTCATCTTCTAGCTTCAGCTTATAATCATATCTGACATGTTGCAACAACCACTCTTTCCAAAAACCTAAATTGTGCGTAGCTTTTGCCATTATTGTCTATCATAGAGTAATCTGCCGGGACTTGCCATATTCTTGAATTTGATCTTGATCATCTTCTGAGATTCTTCAGAAGGTTGCTAGTTTTGATGTCGCTATCTAGTGCTATTCATTCCTTTCTATTCTATCGATCCGTATCCATTCTACTAAATAAATTCTAAATTCTGGTTCATGCAAGGCAAAGCTGAACTGAAGGCTTGTGATTGACATGTGATACTAACTTAGTTGGTGATAGATGAAGTAAATGATACTAGATGAGCGCAGATTTTAGTTAGAAAGACGGAAGAGGCTGTGGTCTATACGCTGCGAGTATTATATCTGAAGATGAAAGAGGTTTCATCAGATTCTAAATGTAGAAATTCCAGAAAGAAAGAATTATATGGGGGCACAGTTGGTGGTCCCATCAAATCAGATTTCCATCAACTTTCTTCTTGTTTTCCAAGTTTTCTAAGCTTTGGCTTAGAGAACATGGGTTTTCATATAATAAAAAAGGTATTTCCATCGGTTGCTATTTCTAAATCTTGCTGCGTTTTGAGATGAAATGCTTCACCAACCAACTTCGATAGCCGTCTTCAAATATACACAGAAACGCTGCCCAATGCCAATATTTGCCGCAACATGTAGAATCACTGGTTCTTTAAAATGAAGATACCATTGTGCCATGCACAAATTCTTTACAAACCGTAAAAAGATGTACCTTAGACAAAGAAAACTTGCTAGAATATTGAAATATTTTAAGATATAATAACAAGAGCAAGTTTTAATAGTAATTTGAGAAATCCACAATTAAACCTCGTCAATTTTCCAAAGTTCTATTAACCGCGAAGGTCCTAACCTTCGTACCGACGATATCTAACATTAATTTTCAATACACATACAAACACATTTAGGCTAACGAAATTTGCGCTAGAATAAGCGCATATCTCGAAATCGCGCGCCGCATTTAGGTATATAATAATAATAATTGATGAAGACAATAGGAATAGATAATATACGACTTGCCCGGCCAAGCTCTGGAACAATAGCGTCGATATTCTCGCCCGATTCTCCAACTCCGCGCAGATATAATAGTCCTGTAGCTAGCGTATTTGTTGTAAATGATAAATCGTAATATTTAATTGGGAATATATTATACGAGAGGACGCCTATAAATTTAGCGTTTTACCCCTTCCAAACGACGTCGATCCTCCTGCTAACCCCCTTTCCATTTTCCATTGGCGTTCGTTCCCTTTATCGTGCCCGTTATTGCTACGCTATATTGGATGTTCTAGCGCCAAGCATCCCGTAAATTCGGCCGACTGGAAATTCATAGCAAATTGAACTAATAATATTCGAACGCACAATGATATCTTGAATTCAACGAAGCGGCGATTCTATGTGTGGCGGCGAACATTGGGCACGCGTTTGTGCGTATTTGTGGATGGTGAATCGTTTGCGATTGCACCCAATGGTAGAAACATCTCTAATCGAACAAGTGTATATGTAGTCAGCTGAACGTTTGCGGAGTTACGCTGGGATTTTTTTGGTACAATACGTCATGGACACATTGCTTTGAGCGCAATATTTTGGTCAAAGTTTAAACTTAGAAAACAAGAACAAAATCGACGGAAAGAAGATGTTTTTTCCTACATATAATAGTTTTTTTTGCAACTTTACCTTTATAATTTTTAATTAATATAATTTAATTTATCTTTAGAACTAATCCTTTACTGCCGTTCTTCATCTCATCTCATCTTCTAAACTGATCTAAACTAAACTAAAACCATCACCTTCGTTAGGAAGGATTTATTCTGTATTGTCTACTGTTCTACATGTTACGCCTTGGAAATGCAATTTTTTCATCTAAATTTTATCAACAAGTAAATAGTTCCAGCAAGGCTTCCAAAATTGTTCATTAGAAAGGATTTTTGGTCAAAAGTTAGCATTCAATCGATGATAATCCTTCAAATCTTCAATGGTTTGTGTAATGCTAATGACCCTTGCAATCATCCAGTATCATTTGGTAAGGCTACGTTTGTTCATCAGCAACCAAAGTAATACCAGCAAGTTTCAGAATTGCCCATCCTTTTATAGGAAGCAGTGTCCAATCCAGCTTGAGAGCTTCCATTAAAAAACACTAACATCAAATGGCACGAATGCTCTCAGCATTAATCAAAGTTTCGCGTCGCCTTACTATATCTTGCTACTACCACATGGATAAGCACCGTCGAGTTAAACCGCAGTACGACAGCCTGTTCAGGGACCATGTGCTGAATCGAGAAGTTCAATATAGTTTGGTAATAGTCTAGATTATTCTTGATTATTTTAATTAAAATAATCATACTTTGTTGGCTTTGCCGCTTAAAAAAAATGCTTCTAAGTTCATATGCTTTATTGTACTGCAAACAAATTAATTTCCAAATAATAATAGCAAGGACTGTGGCGTAGTATGGCAAACAACACGAAAGTATCGGCACATTCCGCACCACACAAGTTAATTAAGTGTTTAGGCATACATCCCACGAGGTGGGACAGCTTTGATCTCCCGAATTCTACAGTTCTTCTCAAACTATCAATGTTAAAACAATGTATGGACAATTGATTGATCAATTATGGGCCGAATGAAGACTTTTTCTTCTTAAAAGCTCCACTTTCAAGGTAATATCAGCATTTCAAGCCGTAAAAAACTGAAAATAAAAGTGATCCATCTTACCCTATCTAATTGAATTTATTTCAATTTCTTCAGCGTTAACAGTAAGCCAAGATAACAAGTTCTGTAGGTGCAGAAGGTTGTGATAATGATTTAATGGATGAACAAATTTTTCTGCTGTTCAATTTTCAGCAAAATTCGCTCTCCAACGTTGACTAAAACTAGGATATCTGCAAGGTAGTATGGTGAAATGAAAGTCTTATTAGAAATTTATTGTTTTAGTTAAGGTACTTAAGAAAATCAAAATAACTCTGGAATCAAGTAACTTAACACTGTGTGTGATATAAAAAATAAAACATGAAAATCAAAGAAAGTAACAATCAGCTTGTTATCTGCATTTATAGAGCCATCACAGCGCGCAGCATAATAGAATTTCGAGGTGATTGTAACATTCGCCTCATTAACAAAACTAATTTATCAGCATCAATAAGTAATAATAACAATAATATAATAGTTTTGAAATCATGGTGGTGCCATTGGGAAAGAATCATTATAATGCGATTGTGGTTACTGATAAACGTTTGCACAAGGAGAATGTATATTCCAACACTTCCTTTTAGAATCACAAAATAAATAGAAGGTTTGCGATGATTAAGCAAAGTTAGGCAATGGGATTTGGTTGACTGACAGTATCTTATGGGCAAATCGCCAAATCAATATTTCTATATACGTGTTTCAATGGACTCAACCCGATGTCAGGTAGAATGGAAGGCTTGAATTGATTAATTTGCCATCTAGAAGAAAAGGAAAGTACAAATTGCTACCAATATTGTGCTAATAATTTAGCTCTATGTGTACATACATAAGAACACGTTTCTTAATTTCCATCTAAATTCGCTAGAAAGCACCGGAATGTTTCAAATAGTAGCCGCTGTACAACCTCGTTCGTTGCTCATCACGATATTATTAATAAAATAGCTCATCATATTGACACAATAACGTCATCGCGTAGATAATAGAAGAAACTATGTAAAGCCGACATTTTAACAATACCGACCCACATTTGTCTGCATCGAGTTGTTCACTAATGACTAATATAAACGTACGTCGTCGTCGGCTATGATTGATCTAAATATTTAATGATTGTAATGATTATTCTGTTATATTAGTTTCGCTATTTTAGAACGGAATAAGTTGAAAAGTAAATTACAACGCACGGCATTCGGTCGGGACTGCAACTGGCGTCGACGGAATATTGTCGGAAGTAATATGGAAATGCTTAATAAGGATTTGAATTTTTCATTATGCTGCATGTTTCGTGAGATACGACATCCGCGAAACTTTTTCTATATAAATAATCGCAGCCTTTGTGCATAGGGCAACCGATTGAAGTTGCCAATGTACTTCGGTAGGTGTAAGGTAAAAGAAAAACTCGTAGAAGCTGGGGTAGTAGAAATTTTTTGTTGTTCCCTTTCAACCTCTAGGAAACTGGCAAAAACACACCCAGCGAGAACATGTGTCATTTACCTAAAAAGGCGGTAATCGTAGCGCTGTAAGTTGGATGAGGTAGCAACTCCATCCCATCAAATTTTTCTAGTTTCTGATCCTTTGGGCAGTATGTGGGCTAGCATTGTCTTCATAGGACAGCACGTGATAGTGGATAGCACCTTCGTAATTCCCACAGACACATAGCACCATCTTTGCTTCATAGTTCTTGCGCTTGATCACAAGTTCTGCGGGTTAACCACTGATTTGATGTGTTTTGATATGAAGGAAGATCCATTTTTGGTCACACGTCACAATTAGTCGATAGAAATGGGGTCCCGTGGATTGACAAGTTGATTACAGATTTGAGTGCGTCGTTGTCCCAGTTTTACAATTTATTCATGGGGCACTTTTTTGTTAAGATGGCGAGCTATTGTGTACCACAAAAGCCCAAGCTCCTGTGACAACTGTGGTGTACTTAAAAGCGGAGTGGCCTCAAATCCTTGTCGAGGAACCTCTTGATCAACCATAGAAGGTCTTTCGGAACGTTGGTTCTCTTGAAGATCTGTTTCTATCCATTTCTGTCGTTAATCCTGTTTCGCGTAGCGCGCTTCTGCCTATTTTCCAATAACGGACGCAAAATTGACAAAATCTCTTTTGGCTTTATTTGTATTGGGCATTTTGGATGCATAAAAGTGCACAATTTATACACGTTTCACAGAAAACCCCGTAAGTCAGAATTGGGATTTTTTTTGTTGGGGGCGAAAGCAAACAAGTACGAGCATATTAAGTCGTGAAATAATCACTTTCATGTTCTTTCATGGACTACTAATGTTTTCGTCCTTCCTGGTGTAATGTCAATCATCACTTGGTTTTACTTGATACGATTCCGGTTCAATTGCTGATGAATTGGGGACAAACTCATATCGACGAGACTTGCTAATGGAATTTGTAATTCATAATTCTTCTTGGTTTTTGGTTAAATCTTTATAGACCTCCTCATATTGAGCTAAGCATTTATTAATATCTCGTTGGAACCAGTCTTATGCAAATGACTCCTCTTCATCAGGATCATTGCGACGATCAATTGTCTCATTAGTCATGCTAACTAAACCATCCCCATTTAGTTCTCCGTCTTACTATTAATTCTTACAATGCGCATCTCGGCTAAATTTTCGGAACCTCCTCCCATTGTATGCGCCAACTCAATTATTTGAGAATATTCATGCTCCAATGGTAACTTGGAGTTTTCACCTTCAACTACATCTGACCATACTGTTTTCCAACAGTCATTGAGTGTTGGTTAGTTAATCTCGGTATATGACATTCCAACACGGTGCTTAAGGTTGATAATTTTCCCCAATCGTCCATAATCGCAAGAGATCCGTAATTTTCCATTTGTTCTAAAATGTACGTGAAGATTCAGTTGGTATGCATTGCTTTAGAAGTCCAAATTAACCCTTGATCTAACGGTTGCAATTAAGGAAGTTGCACACTTAGGTAGAAATACAACTTGCAGAAGGAAGGCGTTAAAAGGCAATAAATGCCTTTGGCGTCTGAAATAAAAAGTTATCGAACCAGTAATTGTGGAAAATGTGGCAGTAACCCATGCTTTCTTATTAGCCATCCAATAAATGAGAAGGTTATTGATTTTTATTCTTTTAAATGAGTGCGATGTTTTTGATTTTTTAATAACCAAAGGTTTCATTTTATGACCACCTGAAGCATTGCTGCAGAATGGAATTGTTATGCGACTTTTCACCGTTACATATCTACCATCTGATTTGTGAACTTTAGTGAAATAACCTTTTTCTGGAATGTTTCTTTTTTTTCCAAAATAATCGGCAGTGAAGACCTGATTAACCTAAAAAATTCTCTTGGATATTATTGCGCTGCGTCTGAATCAATAGATGCTAATTCACCTATCAGTCTTTAATTATGTAAAGAATGTCTTTCCTTGGGCCTTTTAAACCAAGCAATCATGGCTTGCTGGAAAATCAATCAATTGGCATTCGCTTTTGAGCTTGATCGTTACCATATCATTATTTCCATATTTCTTACAGTGTGATGAAGTTATGCTCATGTTAGTATAAGATCCAGCACCATTTCTAATCGTACCTTCATGTCTTTTTTACGTTCATTTTTACCGATTCTTTTTCGATATTTTTTGATTTTAAAAAGTGTGTAAAAGCGAAATTTTGTGCCGTCTAAATCAATCAAATAAAGAGTCGTTGTATATCGCATACTGTATAATAAGATAATTGTAATTAAGTGTAGAATAACCTTCAAATTTCGCAAGAGAAAGTTTTGATTGACCCTGGGCTCTAATCGAGAATCTGTGATCAATAACGTTAGATTTCTTTTATTAAAAGGGGACAAGAAGGATACCTGGATGTCTTTTGTGACTTAAATGATTGTGTAATCTTTTGTCATTGCCATGAAGGAAGATTTATCAAAATTATATTTTCGAAAGGTCCATGGTCCATACGACTTGTTTTTTTTTTTAATAGATAGCAGGAATTTTTCCAAATTCGATATAGAAAGGAAGGTTAGCGCAAAGATAAATTATAACCATTTTTCGCAAAAACATCGTAAAATCTTAATCCCATCAGACGCTTTACAGTTTTCGACGTGGTTTTTTCCTCCTAACGTTGTTTACGACTATCTTGGTAATATTTTTATAACATTTGTTAAATATAATATAATCAGATTTTATTATTACCGTCTGCCTTCACATAATAAAAATTAGCGATTTATTATCTAATCTACATAATGATGTAACAACGGCAGCTGCGTACTAGTTGGAGAAAGAAAAAACGACGCCAAATAATAATTTAATAACGCTGAAAAATATATCCGCTTGGGACGATTATATTAATATAAAACCTGTTTCCATTAATTGGCGCACATAAATAGTAAAAAATTCGTCGTAGGTATTACAGGAGAACATGTGTAAAGTTAAAATTGCAAGCAATTAACTTTTAAAGCCGAACATTTTATTTATATTTGCATAATAATCGTTATTATCTACGCTCGTAAACTCTAAGATAAGTAGAATAATTAGGATACCGCGTTTTTTCGCGCGATTTCGTTCATGAATATCCCCAGGTCCGAATTAATATGCACGTTATACGAATACGTCTCAATAAATGTGGGATCTACGAGGTGAGGGTAGGAATCGCGATTTTATTAATGAAATAAAAGTATACCTACAAAGGAAACGCTTTTTGTTTACAAATGTCCGTTAATTGTGAGATTATGAATTGTATACATTGCGTATGTAAATTCTATTTGCTGTACATTTACGCTTCGTTGTTTATTATTAATAATCGGAACGATGAAATCGTATATATGCGGATAAAGCGATGGGGAAGAGATTGTTGTTTTATTCAAGCGTGCGGCCGATTTCAACTCGTCCAATTAAAACGGGACAATATTTAAATAATAAATAAATAAATAAATAACATCGCCGCGTTCTCTCCGGTCGTACAAGAGGAATTTATATAAATTTTCGGATTTGATAAATAATTCATTTAGGAAGGTGTCTGGTGAAAATGCTAAAGGTGAGATATTATTAATTACGCACCTGTTAGGAATTGTTTTCCTGTGTTACTACGTAGTATTATTTTCTTTGATAATAAACGATTTTCTTTTTGCTTCAACATAAATTAGGTTACAAAACAAATTGCGGCAAGTGAGTAACGTAATTTTTAACAGAATCGCATTACACGTAAATTGAAATAGCAGAACCAGCACCCATCGCTGGTGCATGGGACAGAGACATGCATATGATATAGTGATTATTGTTAAGTCTGCAGAAACGAGTTGCGATGCTTGAAATTGGCAAAGAATAGACAGACTCGTGTTTTGTCGACTCTCAAGAGAATGGGTTTCCCCGAGGGTCGACAAAGCACGAGTCTGTCTAGTCTGTACTAATTTCTAGAAGCGCACCGAAAGTGTTTCCACGTTTCTGCAGGCTTAATTATAGGACGTATAAGCTAAGTGGAAAGAACGATAACATAATATTTTATTTTTCTATAGATTTTAACATGGAAGAATATTATAATAATTGGAGAGGTTTGCCCAAAAAGATGCCACTGCTTACATGGGATTGTCTTTTATTTTAATAAGATAACAACACGCACCATGTACACAAGTCCAAATAAAGCTAATGCGCTCATTTGATCTGTACTCTTTGGTTCCAATTGCATATGTGAAGCCTTTTCATCGTACAGGCCCATTCACACATTTCTGTAGATATAGACCAGACAACGTTGTTATGCGTTCTTTAAAGTCATTAATGTCAGTAGGTCTTGTAGCATACACGCATTTTTCCACCCTTCCCTATAGCCAAAAATCACAAGGAGTGAAGGTGCTGGCCGAGCCAAAGGTCCAGCTCTTCCAATCCAGCATCTACCAAATGCTTCATCCAGGTAAATGCGAACCGATAAGAAATAATGCGGTGGTGCACCATCCTGCCGAAAATATCTAAGAATCTCCCGTTACAATCTGATCGTCAAAATATGTCAAAATATCCTGGTTTATGTTCGTCATTTCTGCAACTCGTGCACGAGCGATTTCATCAGTATCAGTATCATTTGAATATGGTACGGCTTCATTCCCAGATCGAGGTGAAGATTCTTAAAGCACTTGTCCGCGCGATTCCGGTTTCCAATGATAATCGCATACTTGACATTCCTGAGCTTCTAATCGTTGTGTCTTGAAAATTTATTACGTTACGACCGCTGTTTCCTTTACAGTCATTGCACGCAGATCCCACAGTTAAACGGCTTGGAGGACCCTTCCGAAACCATTGCTGAAATTTTTTCTAACTACTGGGGGTGACCCAAACACTTCCATCCAAGCTGCTGCCTTTCTTCTCTCTTCCAAAGTAAATTGGGGGGTCGTATTTGGTTTGTAACAATAGAAAATTAGAAATTATGGAGTATCTAGTAGTAGTTAAACGGGACTTGATTTTGTTACTTTGAACGTTGAAGTTACTTTGAACGTTGTGTGAACATTTCGAAGAAGATGTAGAAACTGTTAAAAAAATTTTAAATTTTGCGTTGAAATCTATTGAACTAAAGTGTTCATAAAATGAATACACTAAAATAATTACATAGTTTGTCACAATACACCATTTGATTTGACAGAGTGTTACTTTTAAGATCTTTTAACCTAAAAACATGATAATGTTCCTTACTAAAACTAAAAAAAAATAAATAAGAGACAGCTGCTCCTTGTATAGTATTGCAAAATTAAGGTGTATATAGCGTATCTGCAAGAGAAAGGTACAATGTTAAATCAGCTAACGCAGCAGTAATAGGCCTTATAGGCAAACTAACAAAAATTGAACGAATATTTTCTTCATCAGCAACATTTTTACGTCTATTGCGAATCCTTGGCCACACACTACTTTTAGTATTGTCGAGATTTGGAAGAGGCTTATCCGTGGAATTTAGCCCGTACGCATCCCGTGACTTATGCCACTAACAGAAGCAAAATTAATTCGACTCTCCCGAGTTAACTAATTAACACTGGAACAATTTTTTAAACAATTGCTCCAAAGCAGATGCTCCACGTAACATATTTATTTAGAACTTTGAGATCTATTAAATTGCATTAAGAAGATCTGGAGGAACCTCTTAAAAACCTCCGACGACACTAAAAAGAGGTTGCTTGCTTGTTGAAGCCCACAGCTTCTTCAGGACAACATATTTAATTTTATAATTTGTATTACATTCACATCTCCTTGCCTAATCCCGAATATTCATATCGGCGTGTTCTAGAATATCTAATTTAAAGCAAAACTATAAACTTTGGAGCTTCTTAGCGGATTGAAGCTTTGTTTATGGCGAACCTGGAATATAATATTTACAGATGTTATAAGTCCTGATGTAATAATTGCGTATTCAACTCCTACGAGTTCTACTGACGATCCGGTTCGTTAGAGAAGCTCTCTTTACCCACTTCAAATTGGATTTTACATCTATATATCATCTGTTAGATCTATTAGACTTGGAGAAATTAAATAACACCAATCATGATATTAAACAGAACGAAATGGAAAGAACCAAGGATATTCATACATAAATCGAATGCTCAAGCGCTCGTAGATATCTTTCGAAAAGCTCGCTATTATCGTTTTAATATCAGATACGAATTTAATTAGAATTAAATCCGTTTTCCTCTCGCACTCTTTCTAAAATTAATTACGGCTAAAAGTAAAAACCAGATTAAAATTCAATTAAACGCGGAACCGATATTAAAAACGTAGTTGAGACTAATAGTAATTTAATTTCTAATAATTGAATATTACGGTAGAAGTATTTTGCTTCCTCCTGCATAGATTTTTACGTGATTGTTTTTTGCAGTGGGCGGTTCTTCGTTCTGTGAGCGAAAAAAGCGATAAAGTTTTCGATTTTAACATTTTTTAACGTGGAGTATCGACTTGATCCCTTTTAGTGTTTTTATTGCTCGTGTGGACGAACGCTTCTTCCGATAATGTTAAGCACCTTCTATGCTGGTACCACCATAGAAATTAAAGCAGTGATCTGCTTTCACATGTATAACAAAGATAAGAAAGGTAGCAATTAAGACCAAAAATTAGACGTTAATATAACTTCGAGATTTGATAAGTTAAGTGCAGTCTTTAAGGAAAAAGAATCAAAGGAATAATGTAAACAGCTCCTCCAAATTTAACCGAAGGCATGAAGGAATTGCAGATATTCTTATTTTCGAAAGATTGCTTAAAAAAATTCGAAAAAGTTTGATCATCACTCAGCGACATATTTCTTTTAGTACGGATACAAAAGGATTTTTACAACTTCTCCATATTTCTGCCATAATCAATAATCAACCAGCCACTAATGACTGGAAACTTCACCACTTTTTCATTTTTGCTTAACACTTGAATTCTCGCATCAAATTGCCTAGTTCGCAATTGAAACTGCTGCAGTACTACAATTCCAATAGTTCAATAGATCTAATTAAATTAATATAATTCCTGCCGCTATTCATCGTGGAATAGCTGTTTGTGTGTATGCAGATTCGATTGTATAATCCGCGGGGCTTCTATCAAGCCGCACAACGTCATTTATTATGAACGACTCTACCAGTTAGATGTCGTTCGGAACCGATAGGGAAGTGTGGAGGAGGGTTGGAGTTGATTTTCTAAATTCTCCGTAGTTTGAGGTATTTGTACTTGGCAAAATACACCATTAGCGTGTATTGCAGTCTCTCAGATATTCACTAGCTTTGGAGATTTTATTGGAAGAGAGTAAAGTGGAATTGAGTAAAACGTTGGCTTACTCCAAGAGAGTTAACTTGCTTCACATAAAAGACGTCTAAAAACACTTGTTGCTTTAAATAAAATGCATGACTGGCTTAATTGAAGCCATTAATTTAATTTAGGATTAAATAAGTTTTTTTTAGAATAAAATGTAGATTATTTGCATTGATATATGGACTAGGTGCATATATGTGACGTGATCTATTAAAGGCGATCTAACCTGAGAAAATGGGATTTCGAGTAAACTGCTGACATAAAAAGGGTGGCTCTTAAGCAAGACAAATTAGTGATAAGCAAGAGAAGGAAGAACACAAATAAAAAAGCTGAATAAAAGCTGTTCACCAAAAAAGGGGGCGCCTATTTTAAAAACATTTTATTAATTAATATTTACTTATTTTCATATAACAGAACTGGTTTCACTTATTTATTTTTTTGGATGCCTTTATTCCAAATATACATTACTTTTTTGTTCGCTCCTGTACGTATAGTGCATATTTTTTTATATAAACAGGCGAGTGCGAGACTCAGAGAAAAGTATAATTTTTTTTTTGGTGCCACACGTTATTCTGTGCGAGTGATTGGTCCGAGATGATAAGTGCAACAGTTTAGGAAAAAAGCGCGAGACGAAGATAATGTCACCCCAAGCGTTGTAATAAAAAATAAAGATTTTTATCGGCGATCAAGGTGATAGGACGTACCACCAACGTCTAGGTATCGACGGTACGCTGTATCAAATTCTAGCTGCCCAAGAAGACGAGTAAAGGCGAATTAATCCCCGAAGAGTCTATATATTGGCGTTCCGAGGTAATCAGAAGAGCCATGGTCGAGGTACGAAAGAATTATGTGGTACATCACCATACAAAGGTATGCTAGGTGCTACCAGAGGAGTGATATTACATAAAGTAAAGCTGGTTACCATCACAAGGATAGCTCCAAGCTAAAGCCGCCGTTACCATTAGGAAGGCGAGAAGGCAGCTTCGCGCCAACGGACGCCACGCACCAAGCTAAATCGCATATTCTCTTTTGTTTGTTTTCATATTCAGATTTATTTGTTTTCAACCTGTTGCTCTGAATCAATTAATTTGTTGTTAACTGTAACATTTCTCATATTCATTACTTTTGTAATAAAACTTGTGGTTATCATATTTTACTTTTTGGTTCATGACTGCTCCCTATCCGAGAACAACACGATCTGAGAATATCAAAGAGCTAAATTAATTCTAAATTAAAGTCTTACTCAATATTTAAAAATAAGCATTTCAAAACAGGAAGTTTCATTTCTTTTTCATTTAATTTGCGACTACCCCCGTTGCAACGTGGGGCCAGTACTGTTATAACTTGGCAGTCAATACGGAGCCGGCACCGTTGTAGCATCATTACCTAACAGGCTGAAAGTAAAAGTTGCAGAAAAACGGGCGCAAGACAAGTACTTCACTCGTCGCCATGGCAAAAATTAACAAATTAGGAATGGTTAAAATTGATAAACCATCCAACTTGTTCATCAGATCCGGTCCTCCGTGTAATTAAGCTTCGCTCGGAACACGAAGATTTTCATCGAATGAGAAGACCATCGCGTTCGTAAACTCCTATTCTGTAGATCAAGATGCCAACTACTATTTGGACGGACTAAGGAGTTGGAGCATCGCAAGGAGAAGCCGGTCTTACAAGCCTTACAAGGAGACTAAGTTGAAAATTTGACAAAAAAGTATTTATTTGTGTGTTAGGTCGGAATTTTCCTTACTACCTTCGGATTTCTTATAAAATCACAAAATTTATGAACTGCAACATAACGCTTAGAATGTCTAGCAGACGCGTTCGTTTCTTACGGCTGTTGTTGGTAGATGCGAGGTGCTACATCACAACGCGCATGCCAAATGGAGGCCGATTTTTGGCGCCAAAAAAATTAAAAATCAACGAAATGCCCATATGGACTGTTTCACTTGGGTTTTTTTATAATTTTTTTAAGAAAATAAATGATATCAATGAATTACCCCGTTGTGGTTTTTCTCTTTTTCATCGATAAATGACACATTTCAAAACAGAGTTGCGGATATTCTACAAGCCTAATTGCTTCTATGTTTTTTCCAATTTTAATATCATAATTAAATTAAATAGCCGTTAAAAAAGTATGATTGCATTAAAAAAAGGTAATTAAACTAATGCGAATTTCTCGTAACCAAATTAATTTTTTCAATACATGGCACTCAATCATCAATAATTAAATCAATTAATTAAAGAAATATCGATCGGGAGCGTTTTCCCCGGCTAAATATGAAAAAATATCTATATAAAACGTTAAAATGACACATGCATGGCGAAAAAAATTAATTTAGTTTTCGAACTTGTCATCGGCAAAAAATACGCCGATTCGATACTCGCCGTAGTAGCGCGACGATTCGGAATGGTGGCGTTAAAAAAAAAAAAACTAGGGTGGCGCACACGAAATTAAATTAAATTCCGAACTGTTCGACTCCGATCCCATCTGTCCACGTTAATTCTCGCGCAACTTGTGCTTCAATTAAAATTTAATTAAATATAATTAATAAAATTGAGAATGAAATACCGAACCGTCGAAGCAGGCAACTGGTGATGTACTTGCGATGTATGTCCATTCGGCATAGGTGATAGAATTTAGAGTTGGCGCAAGATGGAAATGTTCATTATATCAAATTTATGGATGCAATGGAATAGCATTGCTGCTTTTAATTTTTGTGCTTCATCTATTAATACTCCTTACATAACACTTGAGGTGCGTCGGACCAACATTGCCGGCAAGAATTTTAATAATCGGTTTATCGAATTGAACTAGCGATAGGATATTTATTCTATTCAGGTACTACATCGAAACCTAAGAATATCCAAGTCTTTCACGCTGCTGCCGATGCAATCATGGCAACAGCGCGAACTTCGTCAATGTCTTTGCACACCACCTCTCTACATTTCACATACATATGTAAGTCCGCGCATCTATTCATTAAAGCTAACAATGGTAATACCGGCTCATACCGAGCGACCAACCTACATCCTGCAGCAGCAGCACTAACAGCGACGATATGTCTACAGCAAGAGCAGCGCTGTACAACAATGGCGGTAAGGAAGTATTTCGCGTCGGTCTATAGCATAGATTCAATTAGTTTAATACATGCGACGGTGCCGACGCATTAGTTACGTTGCTTCGTTAATTAGTTGATTAATTAAATGATCAATCAATTGATTGGTCTGCCGGGTTGCTGTAATTAGTTTTAATTGAAATCCCGAGTCATTAACATCGGACCGTTCGGGCGGGCGGACCGGACCTCTATACCGTTCCTTTTCCTCTCTCTTCTCCAGCCTCCCTTACCGAATACCAGCCCCGGCTGATAAACAATTTTGGCATCGTCAGAACGCAATTGATCATCGCCTGTATGAGTGCTTGTCGGTGGTGGGCGTGTGCAGGTGTACGTCAATAAATTCTATCCTATCTTTGAATTGATAATATAAAATAAAGCAGAAAGCGCGCGATCCTATTATAGATTTTTTTGACCAATAGAACAGAAGAGGAAATCGATGGATTCCTGAAGTTGGCTCCTTACTCTCTTATGTTGGTTTAGGTTTCAAGAGATTAAAAGCATATGCCTCAAAAAGGTTAGAAATAGCCACAAATGCCAATAATGAAGGTATTCAACGTGTCAGCTTATATATCCCAAAGATTGATCTGGTCATTTCCAGAAAATTTTTGTATCAAACGTTCTTTTATCCAATATCTTGATGTCTTTCTTAGAAGCCTTGAAAGGACTTCCGAATTTATAGAAGTTTTTTATAAATGTTCACAGAAGATAATGTAACAACAAAATATGCAGCTGGTTTGCTGGTGGGCTTATAAAGAGGCTGCACCAGTTCAATAGACATGGAGATCCGCGTTCTCCTTCTACTAGATTCGGTGGCAGATTTTTCTGCTGAATTTGATACAAGTTCGAGTCGCCATTCGCATGTTAAAAAATAATTAATTGTGGTTTACCCTGTAGGGCGAGGAGGTAATATTAACAAAGACATGGAACACTTCATACACTAAAAAAGATTTCTGCAGTTCTTGACAACATTTTATCAATCAAAAACAGGAATATAAGCCGTTACTAAACACTTCCCCCGTCAAAAAGGATAAAACGTATAATAAATAATTCACTTAGGAAAAACCAGCGAAAGATAGAGGTTTTAACACGAAAACTGGTAAAAAAAATAAAAAATAAAATACAGTCCCAGATGGACAATAAAACACACATAGCTCTCGCTTAACCCGAGTGCATGTCTGTGTTACGTTGATAAGAACGTTGGCAATTGTTTCGAGCGTGTTTTTTAACGATTTTCACATTAAAATGCAATATATATAATTGTAGCACGAGAACAGCCAGTAACTGCATACAATGTATGCTACATAAATCGCAATAAAAACTTTGCGAGGGACGGATTGTGTGGAAAGAATGGGGTATGGTGGTTAAAATGGAATGAAAAGGAGTGTTTTTCAGGAAAACCATTAACTAACTAGTATTTTGCTAGTGGCAATGCCCTCTGGAGTCCTGCCGGATGTGGAATTAGGTTGGTGATATAAATAAATGTATGGTTTATTGCAGGAAATCTTATTGGGTGGAAATAGTTATTAGCTATTAAAAGGATGTATTTAAACTAAGCTAGCTTAACAGTTTTTGACGATTCTGCCTTTGAAATCTTCGGGAAACATTCGTTATGAGTTAAGGAAGGACCATAAAATAATTAAAAAGAAGCCAAAATATTTGTGTTTTCTTTGCAATCCAAATAGACCAATTAGGCATTTGCCCACACGTTAATAGAAAACATTGGTGGTTCATGTCTTCACAACCGGAAGATATTATTAAAAATTAGTCTTTAAAATAGATGTATATTGAAAGCAAGAAGCTTACGGACGTTAGTGTATAAGCATATAAAACATTTGAAAACCAACTAAAAGTTTTCTTGGTTCGATTGGACGGGATCGCGTGATGCTTTAATTTTATGCCAGTCGTATCGAGACCGCGTTGCAATAATGCAAAATGGTAAAGATGCAAGCGTGCACGTCATTTTGTTAGTGAAAACGGTGCGAATGCTATGAAAGTCATATCAAACTGTCACTTTTACTAGACGGCTTCCTCGATGTAAGCTGGCGGATGTGAAACGCAACTTTACGGAACTTTATTAGAGTTGGACTGTGAAGCACTACACGTTTAACATGCGTGGCGTGTTGTATGGGAAAACATGCATTCATTAAGCAATCTGTCCCGATGATCGCTGCATACGCGGTGCATGCAATAAGGAGTTATAGGTACTTAAAGCGATCGGATTTGTGTTCGTGTAATTGAAGGTAGGCCGTTTTGAACATGCGTTTTTAATCAAAACTCTTTACTTGCGTCTACTAGGTGGATCTGTTTATGTTTGAAATTTAAGCTTGTGGCGAATCGTGGAAGAAGGTTATAATTATTAGCAGAATAATTTCGTGTTAAATCTACCATCCTTCAAATTTTGTTAAATGTTATTTTGCCCCTTACTTTTCGATACCTTATACTGTGTATTACTTTTGAATAGCATACATGATTTGCTAATCAATCGGTCTTGAACTTGTGTTACATTCGATTTTGAAACTGTTTCGTACGTCACACGAATTTTGGGTATATAAATTCGTGAAAAATATCATTTCCCGCACCTTCCTTTGTACTGAAGTCGTCTAAAGCTGGTCAGGGTAAGTTACTGACCTTTACTAGATATCCCGCCTAAGACCACGCTATTTTATTCTTCTACCGTTTTGTATATAGCTCTTACGCGTCGTGTTTTATTTTTTGTTCAATGTTTTCTTGTACAAGGTAGAAGAATTTTATTTCGTTTTATTTCAAACCGAATTTCATTTTATTGTACGAACTGATTTATTCTCTGGACGATTACTACCCTGATATAAAAGGAAAAACCATACTTTTCACTCCGGAGGGAGCAGCGGTTTTTCTATGATAATAATAATATTTGTTTCCACATTGTCCCATAAAACAAGATGAATGCTGGCCATTCTACGACTCGTTCTTCTTATCCTACAGTTTGAAAAAATGTCATTTAAATAATTTCTAGCATTGAGTTGACAATGAAGTGGTGCTCCATCTTGGTGGAAGCAAACCTCGGAGTTTAGATAACTTCAACCAATAACTTTATCATTAGGAAATACTACCTTTACACACGGTATAATTTGATTCCGCAATAAGTCTGCACCTCTCGATAAAGGAAAGACCGATTTTTTTGGGGGTTTTGAATATGGCGCTGGATCATCCAGCGAGGATTCTTCTAGTACCAACTACGCCTTTGTTAATTTTGTCTATCATCCATTCGCAAAATTCGACACATCGGGCAAAATCTTCTTTGGTTAACTCCTGAAGAAGAATAGCAATCTCATCTAAAACCCTCATAACAGATCGAGTAATTGGTGTCCTCTTTAGGAATTCTTCTTTTAAAACCATACACCCTTCTTGCTGTTTTCTCAAACAGACATCGTATCCAATCATCATTGTTTCTAAATTCCTCTTTTCAACTTTTTTTTTTATTCTGAAATAAGAACTAGATGAGCTTTTATAAAACTTGTAACGAGAAGAAAAGCCTTTACCAAACCGCCAAAGAGACACTGTACCATGTATATAAACCTTTTCTACCGCCTCTACCAAAAACTGAGCCACTTCTTTCTCTACAGAACCAAAAATAGTTCTAGGATCTCACCAAACAACTTCTTTATGAAATATTTTTTCACATAATTATAAAAGCACTAGTGTATACAATTTGAACACGCTATATATTTAGTTTGCCGTGACAATCTACGATATTTTGAAGTCTGCAGAATTTTCTGGACCTCAATATGTGTTTCCAGCCCTATTCAAGCTTTCAATTGAAGACTTGCATGTATTTACTTTTTATTTTTATATTTATTATAGAAAGATTTGTGTATTACTCGTCATAAAAATTAAGAATCCGAAAAACGCAAAGTCAAGTCCCATTATTGCAATTCAAGAATATTTTCTTTACATGTAGTAAATAGTGTTGACTCACTAAACCCTTTGCGGCCTGGTGGTTTCCTAGAGTGACCACCCCAAAACGGTTTGCTGGTGCCCTGATGATGCCACAATGTAAAAAATGCCGGTTTGCTGGTGCCCTGTCCTAGGTCAAGCGGGGTGCAGCAGTACCCGATTCTAAATTTTTCACAGAAATGACAAAAACATTTTTTTTTAAAACTTCAACTATTCAGTAGCTTCATAAACGGGCTTTTTCAATTATTTGACAATGGAATGTGCTCTTTCATATTAGGGAAAATATTTTTCTAGGGAGTGAGGTGCTACTGGGCCCCACTCGTAGAAAGTATGTGTGCATAGAGCGTCCTATTCGATCTCTAGTTCGTCCAAAGTGCAAAAGTAGTGAATAACACTTATGTCGTTATTAACCTTTCTTTTCGATTAATTAAGTTTTGCGTTCGTAATTTTGGTTTCAATGTGCACTAAATTGAATTGAATTTTAGAAATTGTGCAGCTTTCTGGCGATTTTTGTGCTATTCTAGTGGTTGCGTTGGCACGTTAACGTATCAAATGGTAATTCTCCCGAGGATGGTGAAGAACCAACCGTTCCAGAGTCATCCCTTAATTTGTATTTATTTTAGTAAAATAAACACTAATTATAACATCTAACAGCATCTTTTCCATTCTTTTTCAAAAAAAGATTAATTTGGACCGCACACAATTTTTTCTGTTTAAGAATTTGATTTCAAAGTTTATTTTAAGCCTAATTGATGACACGCAATACTTCCGTATTATTTTAATTTTACGTTTAAAGATCTACACCCACCCACGTAAAACATAATTAGGGATCGCGAAATAGAATACCAAAAGCGGAAATTTCTTCTCCGAGCTACAATACATTCGTTACGTAAAGAACTCGAAGCACGAAGTACCAAAGCGCCACCTCGACGAAGCACGACCGATTTTAAAAGGACAATTATTTATTTAACTAATTGCGCCTAATTGGACGGATCATTATTGGAGCAATTAATTTTATTTTATATTGTTATTCCTACAGCACAAATGCTCTCCCGCTCCAGTCCGTAGGTACTCTTCGATCGGAGCGCAACGCTTGGAATCACCATTACCATCATCATCATCACGATCGAGCGGAGCAGCGAACATCAGAGGCGGCCTTGAACACGCGATATCGCTTCATTTGCCTCCTATTATATTAATTTGTAATTCATTTGTTGTACGTATTTTACGAATATCGCTTATTAATTAGTG
Source organism: Marronus borbonicus (assembly GCA_902655005.2). Lineage (NCBI taxonomy): Eukaryota > Metazoa > Arthropoda > Insecta > Coleoptera > Scarabaeidae > Marronus > Marronus borbonicus. The sequence continues at coordinate 2,540,306 of LR737398.1, read as the reverse complement.
CGTTTTGTCTGCTGATTGTGCACGGCGATACTCATCGATGATGGTAATTAGGGCAGCTGTGTGTGTTTGTTTTTTTGCTTTGCTTTATTGCGAGTGTGGATGCGCAAGAGCTTCGTGTAAGGTGATCGAATAATGTAATTAGGAATATAATCCTGTTTCATTTTTTTTTTCTTTTTGTTTCGAAAATATCCGTATTCTAGTAGTCGTGTTTTGATAAGGTGTATAGTGCCGCCTTCAATTCAGCTTCAATCTCCTTCATCGTGCTCTTCAACTTTAATCTTTGGAAAAAGAAAAAGGTCTAAAACAAGTATGTCAGGCTAGTATGCTGAATGCAGGCCAACGGTTAATAACAATAATGGTTGACGTGGAAACTATATACACATAGATGGGAGCATCTACTTAAAGATAGCGTAATCGCATAATTTGTCGAAGTATTTGCTTGTACGATCAGTGATTCCTCACACCACGATCTGTGAGGTCTGCAAGGATCAACTAACAGCTTAATTAGCCACAGAATTAATGAAAATGACAACGAGGAAGACTATCACCTAACCATCACATACGGACGTGCTTTTTGCTATCATATGGCTCATCAGTGCACATTTGTTATTAACGCATTTAGTAAGTGACACATCACAACTCTAATACTTGGTGTTGTGTCGCCTTTTGGTTTCTAGGCCAGAACTTCGTCACCAAAGCCTATTTAATCGACGCTCTTTACTTAAACACATAAAGAATATGCAGGTTTGAGTCCATCGTTATCGCTCTTTGAAAGAGACAAGTACAGCAACAGTGTCAACCAATTCTGAATTTCTTATAAAATTCAAAACGTAACATCGGTAGAACAAGTTTTTATGACACGGTTCGCTAGAAGCAGTTTGAACCTGAATGCTTCAAAGTCCAGCGTACAACAAATATCGTTTTTGATAAAACAGAAGATGCTACAAATACGTTTAATCTAGATACCAAGGGAAATGGCAGAAATTTAATGAAAACAAGTGTGAAACAAAAGACATTTTTATTCTAGACTTCAATTAAAACTTATATTTTCACATTTTCACGGAGTTAATTTAAAAACATTCTCAAATTAGTCAAAAAGTTAAAAATTGAGATTAAAAGTCTTCTGAAGAAGGCATGGCAATCATATTATGTGCACTGAATGTGCGTCACTAAAGGTGTACGCAAGTCCACCTATCAGCGTTAGATTCTAGCTGCGTTTTTTTTTAAATTCGAACCCCATAGCTAGTGTCTTACTCCATAACTAATATATTTCTCCATTGTTTCAGGTGAGTGAGCTATACCTTTTGAGAGTAATAGGCTTCCATAACGAATTTGGTAAGATATACCTTAATTGTCTAATATCTTTTGATTTTGAACTAAATTATTCTGTTAACGTTATAAAGGAAGCAGACGCACAGCGCAAATTCGATGTAAGACGGCGTTTATCAGCTGCGTCCGATCACGCACCTGATTCGAATTTTGGGAATATGTAGTTTGTGGTTTGAACCTTACGTGAGGCAGTGATAGGAAAATTCCCTGTATTCGTAAATGTAACACAACAAAATTGTTCAACAAGTCGCAAAATTCGACACATCGGGCAAAATTCTCTTTGGTTAACTTCTGAAGTAGAATGGGTTTGCAAGTGTAAAATTTTCTTTTTTTTTGATGTGCGATGTAACACAACAAAATTGTTCAACAAGTCAAAATACAAAGTAGAATTAAATGTTTATGGAACGGAAGATTTATCAACATGTTCTTCATTTTGGTTTTAAAGTGGTGTTGCTGCAAACTTCTAAGCTCATTTGAGAGTTTGCTATGCAGCTTCTTATCAATATATTCAACATCTTTGCAAGTTATCTGCCGGTCAAATTTAGGAATATGGAAATTATGAATTTGATGCGTTTACTATCCGTGTAACATTTCTTTCCTTGTGGCCAGAATTCGCAGAGATGCAAATTCGGATTTACAGGATTGAGATGATTTCGAACCGTTTATGTCCAAGGTTCTAGCTGTTTTTGCTGTCTGCATTAGTTGCTGAAGGTGTCCCATAAGCATTGATTCCTTTTAGTAACTATAGCTTTAGATACTTTTTTTTCCATTTTAAGAACCATAAAAAGTGGACCATTCGATAAAAGCAGGGCTCTGCACATCCTTAAGATCGCATAAATATTGATGCAGACTGTTTGATTATTTTAAATGAAGTGCGCATCGGAAATGCAGAAAAAAATACTTTTTCCAACCAAAATTCGCTTTAAGTTCAAGGTAAGGTCATCTTCAAGAATAAAACCTTTTTCACTTGATATTCGACATGAACCGACTCCGATCAGCTGTTTTTGCCGTACGCTCCGCATCCTAAACAGTCCCTTCCACCTCTCACCTCTTATCCTGGATTGTACAGTTCCTGCTACCTTATTCTATTAAAATGCTCCAGTAGACGTACACATACAAGATCAGAGAACCTCTTACGAACGCGCTGTGCCACGCACACACCAATCGGGGACGACCTTAACTCGCTCCGAAAATATCGCGTAGGTGTCGATCGTCCTTGGTGCACGTGATCTTCTCGCTTACCCGGCCACCTGGCCGTCTTCGGATTTTGTCCAAATAGAACGTAAGAAGCTCTCTCGTCTTGTGCGCTTCTTCCTTCTAAGTATTTGTGTGAGCTCTCGTTCTCGTTGCGACACCGTGTTATTGTATGTGGGTTTTTATCGGTTCTCTTCCGCCGGCAGCTGTTGTAGTAGCAGTAGTAGTACTAGTTGTTGTAGTTGTAGTGGCGGTAATGTCTATGTTGTCGGCTACCGAAACGATCCAGCAAGCGAGTAAGGTATATGGCAAGAGTAAAGGAGCTAGTACGAAACCCGACGGATGCGATGTCGTCTTTAAACTATAAACGTAGATTTATTGAGCGGTCCGCGTCTGCTTGGCAGCAAGCGAGGCGTTGTAATCGAGTGTCTCAGATCTTGCCGGCTGGGATTTTCGGAGTTCTTCGCGGATGTAATCGAATTTGTTCAAGTTGAAGCTTCTCTCTTAAACGTAGTCGTTGTTCGGACGCGTGCTTGTTTTGTTTGGAAATTCGTTAGACGCGGTAGTATACGGTTCTTTTTTATTTCATATTTTAGAGTCTAGAGAAGACAAACGATGATAAACAAAAATACTGTTAAATAACCAACTACGTAGCTTGAAAATGTATCTCTTTTGGCATTAAATAATTCTGATAAGTATGTATTAACAACTTTTTTTTAATTCTTCGCACTTAGGTCAAACACTTTAGATTCAAACTTTACTTCTCTCTCTGCGAAAATTAATAAGGTTCACTTTGGCAATATCGAAAATCATTGACAACATCCATTCAACTTAAGATTTCCATGTGTCGTAAATAGAAGAAGAAACGTGTTCTTCAATTCGGCAATTAGTGACGCTTGTCTCTGTTAATAACGCACAAATTCTTTGATTAATTCGAAACAAATATTTCGGAAAATTGTGGATACTTATTGTTAACCGTAGTTGTTCCGAAATGCGGAGTGTGTCGATACTTTGGAGTTTAGTTGAATGATTCAACCAAGCACATTAAGCCAAGGAAATCATATATATAACAAATTACATAAAAATAATTATAAAAATAAACGCATTTTAAATTCTTTCAATGGACACAAATAAGTGGTAAATCATGAGGAAAATAAGGACTGACTTTATTAATTACATAGAATCCATGGTGAGCCTGCGTGAGTGAGAATTTAAATAGAAGCGGTAGAAATCAAGGAAGAGGTCCTTTCTAAAAAAAAATCTATTCTAACTAATTACATACTTGGCCGTGGGTTCGCCCGTCTTAAACAAAATATTCATATTTCATCATCAGTAAGTTAAGTTCAATTAGCTTAATAGCTGTCTGACAACTTACGTTCTATTCTAATCAAAATTGACCCAACACTACCGGCTACGAAAGTCAATCAATACCGCCCTGATTGGACAGACGTAAATGCAATTTATGGGTTGTTTACCTTGGTTGTTTTTGAGAACGGAATATGTTGAAATTTTACCTCCTTAAGGGCGTAAGGTAATAATAGATTAATTAAAGTAATGATCAGAAAATCACGGTTACCTCGTATAACTCCTCTTCAACATAACTGGCAATCTTGTCATTACATAACTCTAAGCCAAGTGCCGTACAACAAATCATTCGATAATTGGGAAGAAGTATAGACGTCAATAAAGTCACCAACACAAAAATTACCCTCATTGTGCAGTCACTTAATACCTCACTTGGGTGGATCACTAGATTATTAAAGTATGCATCCAAAGTTCTTGCAAGGTATCCTATAAACCACAATTACCACAACATTCCTTGATCTGCTGCACATCTCCTGCAATAAATTCGAAATCTTCGCCTACAGATGGTGCTTTTAATATTTTAAAACTGCATTGAAGAATTTTCTTACGAAAACTGCAACACCCCCTCGCCTATCATTGGTTCTCCCAAAAAAGGGCGTAGATTATTGTTATTTATTGCAAAATGTTGACACTCTTCGTGAAGTAGCCAATGTTCGCTGACACCGTAAACGTCCGGAGAATGTTAATTTCAAAATGTTGTTACTCTTAATACTTTGAAGGTTAAAGTGCATTACTGAGAAGTTTTGATAATTAATTTTCACGAAAATAGTAACGGGTTGTCGGCTATATTTCAAGTAATCAAATAATTGCAATTCATTAGAACAGTTTACTGTGCCTACATTGGGGGACTGAGGAACTACTTTAGTTATTTCTTCAAGAATGTATTCCACTGCATCCTTTATAAGAGCGAAGAAACGCAGCTTTCCTTTTTAGTCAGATGATATACCAAATATCTCCAGACCCCCAACTACGCACGAAATTATACATTGAAACATTAAGTTTATTTATTATTTGATTAACGTAAAGATCATCTGATACAAAAGGGACGGAGGATATAATAGTGTTGGGATGCGAGAGGCATTGCATCGTTTTGCGAAGAACAAAATCAGAAAACTGGTCCTTTCTTAAACAATTATTCATCCCGGTTACCAAAGTCAAATAATCCTGTTTGGTAAATTCCCCACACAAGTAGCGTTAACAATTACATCATCAAAACATGCGTTCGGTTTGAATGTCCTGCAGCTCGGTTGCGTTCCGTCAAAACCTGTCTGCTAGGTTGGTAACATAGCAGAGATTGCCAACTTTGACAATTCGGGAATCGATTTGATTTTTTTAGTCTCCTTGTTATACGCGTTTCCTAAGGACGCCCTCTCCATCTCTTTACTACTTCTAAATAATAATTAACATCTTGTTCTGCAAAATAAGCATTTACTAATGTGATGACTTCCTTGTTCGATGACAATCCTTGACCTAAATTTTGAGCCTAGGAAACGGAAAAAGTCGTTGAGAGGCGACATCTGGTGATTATGATAGGTGGTCCATCAATTTGATCTCCAATTCGTGAATTATTACCAAGGCGACTATTGGACTCTGAGTGAAGTTAAACTGCTTCAGCAGGTCTTTGGGAATGTTCATTCGAATGCGCTTTTGGTCCTGAGTGAGCAAGCGCAGCACCCAATGCGCTACGCTACCAGTAGGATGGTGACCTTTTTTGGAAAATTCTGACCATTTTTTTTACCAAAATTTTTCTACAAGAGGTCTAACACGATTATTTTGATGATGATTAGTGATTTTGCAAGAGGACGAGTAGTATTTTGGCGCTAGATAGGCCGTAACATGCAAATAATACCACTATCCTAGTAGATGCGCTAAAAGTAAAAGACAAGTCAACTCATAATTGTACGCTCCTGGTTTCTTCTAGCACTTAGTACCAGATTCTAAACAGTTAGTAACTGCTAAATAGAGGACTAATTTTTTTACTGAATTGCTCCAAATAAAAATTAAATTCATAAATTTCAGCCTATTCCGCTTCAAAATTAGAGAGGTAACCGCCTTCTTACTTCACGAACCTTCAATTGTCTACGTCGTTACACTCCTCCGTATACTTTGCTTTGTTACTGTTGATTCATCGAACTGCTTCTTAGTTCTAAAAAGAACAAATATTGATCTCCATATCTCTAAGTTATAGGTGGAAGCGGTAACTCTTGGGAAACACTTATAAAAATCACCGCAAATAGCGGCCACAAAAGAACCTATTAACTTGCTATTTGAACCTCTACACCACCAATAACGCACCTATTACCTACTAAGAGGCGTACGAGTAAACAAAGCACCTACGAAGAAACTTAGAACCCAACCCATGGAATACCATCAACCATCTACCATACAAATTTCATTAGCGCTACGCACAGTACGTACAAACACATTCGCTGCTACATGGCGCGCATCTAAATCTTTTGAGTGCGGTAATAACAGGAAAGGTACATCTCGTTATTAGTACCACCATCAGCCATTAAACCATGCAATTACCGATGTGTACTTTAACTATTCATCGCGGCAAACTACACAACATACCTTCGTATTGTAGCGGCAATAGTAGCCATCGATTGCGTTGAATCGTCGGCACAGGGGCTGAGCATATAAGGGGAAGGGTACGAATGTATTGGTACCGTGTGGTATAGTGCCACTGCGTCGGGGTGGTCTTTACTCATGGATGTATGTATATGTACACACAATCAAATGCGTAGGTATTCATAAACCGTATTGTATAAGGTCTTCGAGAAAATTCTTTCCAAGCTGTTAGCTCTGAGTAAACTGTCGTTGATTCGATTAGATGTGTCCAAACCACACTAGAAAAATTATACTGTAGGATAAAGAAGTCTTCATACATTTCTTCTTTAAATGTTTTCTTTTGGCCTTAACAGCTTAACGCCAATCGCCAAACTTATTTTTATTGTTTTCAGTTACTGAAAGACTCATAATCTCTGATTTTTGTGTGTTGAACACACGCAGCTCAGACCACAAAAGAGCTCAAAGTGGTCGATAATTAGACATGATATTCTGAAGCAAGCTGGGAAAGATGCCAGCCATAAAAGAACAATTAATTAAATGTATCAAGAGTGAAGCAAGTAGGTTACTGGATTCTTGAAGCGTTTCTGCAGGAATATCGTCAGGATCTGGACAGCTCCCACTGCTTAACTGTTAGATCACAATTATGTTAAAATTTCAATGAAGAGCAGTATATATCAACTGTAAACAATTCGAAACATGTACGAAGATGATTAATTCATGCACTGCACTCCAGATGTCAGCACGCTCGTGCACATCTACGAAACGTCGATTTATAGTAATTGTTTGTTTGTACAGCGAATAGCGAAGGATTCCGGACGATGAATATATGTATTAATTATGTTGAATAATAGATGGGGAAGAAGAGGGAACTTACAAGAAGAAATAAATCGGTGACAGGTGTAACTGCCGCCTTGTACGAGACAAATTATTTGTACGTGCGCTTGCAGTTTGCGTTCTACAAATTGCTTTTTCTTTTAGGAACGTTTCAAGGAATCCGTACGTGGTTGTTGTTTGTTGTTGGAATTAGTCCTTTCACATAGGAACCAGATGTCTCTGTTGCAATAAGCGTAATTGAAGATAGATTGTTAGTCGGAATTGCTACAATAGTCTTTAATTAGTTAACTATTATAAATAAACCGTTGGTGTACAATGGATGTAAAGTATGAAGTTCTTGGTAATGCATACCCCATTGGCGGGTCTTAATTCTTTCGATTATATCCAAAGAAGTAGTAATTTCGAAAGAGCTACTTGTTATAATTGCACTGTTGGAAAATGTTTTCAATTTATCAAGTTGTTAGATGGTACTTAAGTGCAAAGAAGAGGATCATGAAGGAAACACAAGATATGTCGTGCATGCAATTTCAGTACTAGCAAAAATGTTCTAAATTACAGGAAGAGAAGCTTTTATTTGGGAAATCTCACCTGTCAGCCTAACGTGGGCGTTTTTGCTGTATTAAATAACAATATTAGAATGCTTGGTGCATGTGAACATTTTATTTTGAACTATTTTTGGCCTTACAAATATTTAGTCTGGTGCAAAGATTTGGATTATGGCCACGCTAGGTATTTATTGAAATAATTAAGTTATTCTTTTCGACCTGTTTGTTTCCTTTATTTAAAGTATCAGCACACTCTTCACCACACAAGTTATTAAAACACGCGAAATATGTCAAACAAAAAGAAATGGTGGAAATGGTTCTTGCCCGTGGCGCAAAATATAAACATGTGTTCTTTTTACACCAATAAATCCCATCAAAGATGAGCGGCTAAGTGAACCTCTTTCTCTAATTTGAGGTTTTCGAATTTAATATTATGCAGTTTCGTCAATCTGGTTCCTATCACCCTTTCCGCTTATGCATAGGCTTTGTCGGCACATGTGATTTTTAAAGTTGTAATAAAAAGAAAATAATGAAACAAACGGAAAAAAACAAATAAACTGAAATAAGTAAGTTATCTAATTAAAATCTCTATGTAGATAAGTGCTTAAGAAAATTGACAAAACGGTCAATGAAATGTTGCAATAAAGAAAAGAAAGATGAAGAAGCGTAAAGAACCGTTTTTCTTCTAACGAACCACCTGAAAGCTAAATTTAAAAAAAGCAGCAATTAATACTGAGTAAAGAGAGAGTATTCTACCAATAATAAAAACAGTGGAGGATGTGTTTTTGTTTATGGTCTCATGGTTCCAGGAGGCTCAGGTGTCTTTTAATGAGACTTCTTTAATGTACAGAGTGATTTATCTGCAACTTTGGCCAATCTCAATCTTGTCTCTTATGTTCCAATATTTCTAAGTTTTGATAATAATCGATTCCCTTCTTAGTTTTTTCGAAAGCTATTTTGAGTTGGAGGACAACGATCACTATTTACCTTTGTATCTAGTTTGCTGTGATTAAGTTTAGAGTGATGGCTCAAAATTATCTCAATTTTTTCAATAAGAACGACATGATTTTGAAATGAGTTGGCAATCATTGGTCGTTTCGGTAGACGGTGGAGCTAAAGCTATTGCTTTGTTACTTGGGCTTTAGTAATTTGAAATGGATCGCAATTTTAAGCTAAAAATCATTTTTAAAAAATGAAGCTTATTAAAAACCAATCCACAAGAGATTCACGCGTCCGCAAAAGGTCACTATGTGGCATAGTTTATGACACGCCAGTATCATCCTACCTTATTTTTTCCAAAACGAGGTAAGATATAATAGCTACAGTGACTGTTGAACGGGCCTGATCGATGTTAACAAATTTCTTGTGACCAAATTTAGATGAAGTTGATCGGGAGTCGTGTGGCTGTCAAAAAAGGGGTGCCATATGCCACATTGCTAATGCCACTAGCGCGTGTTGCAGGAACGGTTTTAGGGAAGAATAATTCCAGCAAATGCAATTGTTAATTGCCCCCCAAGAAGTAGTTTAGAGTACTTTTTGAGGTGTTAGTTGATTGATGCATTGAGGTTGAACATCGAACGTTGTATTCGTGACATTAGGCTCAAATTCATCGCATTCGCTCGTGTGCACGAAGTCGAGATGTCCTAAATATTATAAGAATATCTGAAAGAGTTATTTCATTGTAAAATCATGTTCTGTGCGAAAGACCCTTTCCCTATTCTCTCTACATTTTCCTACTTTTTATCTTATTTATATCGGGCTGTTATTGTGCTTCAGAAAACGAGTTTGAATGTAAAATATGCAATCCAATCCCTGCAACTCGTACCCTTCTACACATATACCTCCTTTCGTATTATAAATATACCTCTGTATATGGAGTTATTTATACTATACATCTGTAGATATGCATATACCTCTTCTTTCCTTCCTCTCTCTGTATTATATTCCAGCAACCGTTCTTATACATACAAAATATATTCTATTCTTCATCTTTCGTCTCGGTCTGGCGGTAGTTTCACCTTCCAACCTCTCCTTCCCCGCTATACATTTATAATATTATTGTCTTCGCTCGATGCGGCCGTCCTCTTTCTTGTTTGTCTCTTTCTCCGTTCAGCCTTAAAATATGCAAGTAATACGTATATCTGTATTTATATTTTAAAAATAGAGGACTCGTTTTATTCCTTTGGTTCCTTTCTTCTTCTTTTCGTTCTCTTTTGGACGAAACGTATAGGGTAGAGTAGGGCGGACCACCACACCATTTCACTCGCTCCCAAAATGGATTTAAGCGTCTAGACTTTATTTTTGAGAACCGAAACTGTTCGGGATGGATGTGGAGGGTAAAGAAGGGAAAGAAATGAGATTGTCCGCTTTTATTTTCGTTTAAAATCATTCCTTTTGTGGCGTGCCCGTTTCGTCGTTATAATACAATTTTTTTATGCGTATACACATCATACAGAAATGTTCTCTTTGATCAAGCGTATTTTATTTTCAATTTATTTATGGACTTTTACTACTTATAAATTAATAATAGTTCGTTTTGCAAGTAGCATCAATAGACGTGTCTGAAAGTTCTGATCTTGCTGATGCATACAACTTTCATCTCTTCGTGCTTGAAAATAATAGAAATCTTGTAATTGGTTCAACTATCTCCCACATTACAGAAATCTGAAGTTGAAAGGATTGTGAAATCTGCCGCAATCGCTAATTATATTGTGCAGAATAAATTTTTAATTTGATCAGTTTTAGGAGAAGCTAAGACTTGCACTTGATCGACTCTCCATTGTGCATCCTGTCAGGGTTTTCGTATAATAAATCCGGATGCTGAATCAAGACGCTAGAGGAAGATTTGTTAATGGCCATCATCTGTTAAAACCTAATAATCTTAATAAAGAAGTTATTTTTGTTTAATGAGATTTTGCCTAAGATTTAATAATATTTAGGTCAACTTACTTCACCTTAAAAGAATGAAGAATTCTTTCTAAGAATATCAGGATCCTTCCTTCAGGATTCTGATATGCAGCTGATTCATTTTCGACCATCACCACGGAGATGTCGCTTAACATCAGTGAGCTAGAGAGTAGGCTGAACCCCCGTAAATATGAACATTACGCGGCTCAATAAACGATTCATTTTCGACCAAGTTTTTATGAAGATCTACGATGTGGCTGCTGTTCTTCTGGACAGGAATTGTACTCACTAGTGTAGTATTGCGAATTAATTAATTTTATTTCTCTTCGTTCTACTTACTTACTATTGGACGGTTTGACAGTAAGAAATTAAAATTTCTTCGTCAATTAAAACATAATATTTCAGCCTCTTGTCGACATATTATAATACATGGTTGAAATCCGAATAAAGGCTCTTTCTAACGGTATCAAAATCCAATATGGCCCCGAGATGAAATAAGAAAGAACCGAAGCGTCTGGTAAAAATTCCGAGTACACCATTGGCTAGAATATCGAAAGTGACTCTGAACATGCGTTTTTTAATTTTTCTCTGTAAGGCCTAAAGGTGCAAAAAGTGAAAGAAGAAAGTCAGCATTTTTAGTTTTTTCAAAATATCTCGGAACGTCGTTTATCACAGGTCCATTCTCTCCTTGTGTTCATGACAACCGCAAGATTCAGCAACTTTATCCTTGCAATGATCCTACAATTAATTATTCTCTGTTCTGATTCGCTATTCTAATTATCTTGTATGAAAAAAGAAATCTCAAGCTTGAAATCAATACTTCCTACAAATAAAAAAATTAAATATTGCTCAAATTCTAACTTATCGATATTGCAGGAACTTCGTGTAATAAGATATAACGTTCCGCTAGTTGATGTAGCACAAGTAAAACTATCTAGAAGCGCGCGAGTCTGTCTGGATCCTAGTTGCGTTCAACATCCCCAGAATTGATTTATCTAATTCGCTCTCGCCTTGGGACGTTGACTTCGATCTACTGCACCAAGATGTCAGCGTGGAAGGTGGAATCGTTGAACTCCTGTTGGCAAAATACGCGGCAATAATCCGCGGTTTCTGTGTAAATGCAAATCCGATTGTTTCTTATCGGGGTGTGTTTTCTTTTCCTTTACTTTGCTTTTTCTTATTTCCTTTAAAACAAGCATTATTTATTCGCCGTACTTGCTTTTAAAGGAACTAAAATAATTTATATGTCGCATAAAATAAATTGCGTTTTTTTTTATAATAAAATCATATGTACACTTAGCCTAAATCATTGTGATAATAATTTGGTTCTCATTAATACTTCACACCGTATAATTTTGGTTTAATGGTTTTTTTGAAGAAAGAAAAAATGCCAGCTAGGTCTAGTTGAGAAGCAGATTTTTTAAATAAAGATGGTTAATTGAATCAGGGAACGCAATTTTCAATTATAAAATGCAGCATCTTTGATAGTTTTCTTAGCGTAATAAAATTAAATGAAACTATGCAAAATTAAAATTGTAAATTAATTTGATAAAAATTATACGATTTTTACAATGTCGAGAAATTAAGGCGTCTTATTTTTAAAAATTTTATAATTTTATTTTACATATTGTATTCAATTCAAATTTTATTTGAAAATGAAAGAATCCTTTATTTTTGCTCTTAAATCCCAAAACGTTCCTTATTTTTAATCTGCCTTGTTAAACTTTGAGGTGAGTTTCTTGGGCATTAGTTAACTTACACATTATTATTATTTTTTTTATAAACAATATAATTTTAAGGAAGTATTGATCTGAGCTATAATTGCTGTAAAACTTACAAAATTTTGGAAAGAGGTCCTGAGTTTTAAGTGTGATCAAGGTGATCGCACTTAAAACGTGCCAAAAACTAAAGCTATCAAAATAGTACTTAAAGAATAGGAATTGCTGAAGGTTTTAATTGATTTATATATCGCTTTGTAAAGTATGTGCACCCACATCATTGCTTTACGTAATTATGCATCATTACGTGATGGAACAGTGATAAGAGTACGTTGGAAACTAGGAGAAACATTAAATTACTCAAAAAGATATCGAAGAGGATATTTAAGAATTTAAGGAGAGACCAACAAAGATTTCACGCATTATCCCCCAACAAAAATAATTTTGTATAAATTCGCCGAAAGTCTGGGCAAACTCTTAAAAGATAATAAAATCATATTCCCGAATTATGTGAGTTTAAAAAAATTAAATTCATGCTTTTATTACAATTTAAGCCCTTATTACAAACCATTGAAGCTTACAGCTCCAATTTATTTTTTCCATTTCTTTTTGTCCTTTGCCACCTTTCTCCAGTTTTCTATCCGCTTCTGACTTAAGTCCTCCAACCCTGATTGTATTCATCTCATGGGATTTCCTCTCATCCCTTTACCACTTAACAGTCATGTTCGCATTGCTTTAATCATTCTCTTCTCGCTCACCTTTCCAGATGACTTAACCATTGCAATTTTTCGGAACCTTAGTACCTTCTTTCTTCAAATCAGTATGGCCTAATGAAATGTTGTCCTGTGCCTCCACATCTTGGCATACACGACAGATTTGATCTTCAGCTCTTCCTAGTTTAAATAAGTGATATTTTAGAGCTACATGATAAGGTCCCATTTGCAGAACGATACCACCATTTTTGCTGTGTTTGACCCGATATAAGTAATTTCAATTTTTGTCCTGGTCCTGCTTTATGTGGCTCTTTTAAGGACCAGAAATGTGATTAGGCCAATAAAAAGCATGTTCGCTGCTTCTTTGGCCAGCTTATTTGTTTTTTCATTTCCTTCAATCCCGTGGTTATTTGGGACCTATCGTAAGGTGAAGTGGTTGTTGCGTCCTAGTTGCCTTAGGTTGTGTACATTCAGATCATTCTCCTAGTTTACTTGCAGTCCATTTTTTTTAATGGCAAATTAATACTGAAGCTATGCTTTCTTGATGTATAAAATTTTGATATAAAAGTTTGGAGGGTACTATATGACAAAGTAAAGTAAAGTCACAATTACCAAAGTCACAATTTTATTCCGTGCTATATGTCGATATTAAGAAACGAATGGATATTTTTTTCTCATCAGACTGTACCCACAATCAGCTTATCCGTTGTCGTCGTTGGCGACTGAAACGTTGAAGAAAAGAGACCCTCGTCGACTCGAAGGTGAAGATACCGCCGCCCGAGGGCGGTAGCGGGGAACGGCTGTGCGCGACGGCCAAACTAAACTCAGCAGATTGAAGAAAGAGAATACGAAATAAATCTAAAACGAAATGGAATGTGGGTGCATGACAGATATACAATAAATAATTAGATGCAGTAAAGAATACGCCTACGTCGTCCGCGGGAAGGGCGGAGAAGAGGCACCGTCTGAAATACTAATTAATATTATATTACTTATTACGAAGGGGAAAAATTAAAAAGAAGGACGGCGAGGTAGAACGAAGGAAAAAGAAAAGAAGAAGAATAAACAGATAGATGCAGTGATTGTCGGATGAAGAGCGAGAAAGATCGAGAGAAAGCGATTCGTAATGTAATTTATATTCTGTGGGCTGGCACAATAATAAACTTTTAAAAAATTATAAATAGAATATTTATGCCCGGCCATTAATACATGTCATAACTAATTCAACGGGTTTATTTAATGAACGCCGAATATGGATGTCTCGCATATTCATACGTGATTATTTTTCTACATATATACTGCACGAACTTACATAATAAGCTCGGGGTATATAAGTAGACGTATTATTTTTTAGAATGAAACGTATCACGCAATAAATGAATACAGGAGAAGTATATGTTACAACTAACAAAGAGATACGGGCAATATGATTCTCAATTCTTAGTACGAGGGGAGCTCGATAATTAGCTGTCCTCGGCTAGAGGTGGCGCTACTAGAATTAAAATACGTCTTATTATATAATTAACAAGAAGTAGATACGTCGGTTAGTTTGTGAAATGAACAACTTTTATGATTTAGTAACAACGAAAAAATTTAATATATAATTAAACAAGTTTACTACCAACGTTTCGTCCACGCTCTAATAGGGCATTTTCAGGGCTGTTGCTGCACACTGCGATCCCGCATCAACATTCCAGATTTGAATTTATAACGGCCAGGATTGTCAATGCTCTGCCCACTTTACTAATCGATGTCTTGTTCGAAGTATCAAAGTTGTTCGAAGTAAATATTTGCAGCTTAGACAAAGCTTCTAACACTAATTAGTTTTGTCATCTCATTGGAGCAGACAGTACAAGCCACGTTAAATACATTTCGCAGTAATAATTCTCAATCTAAAACAATTTCAGTTTCCGAACGATTCTATCCCATATACCTTCGTACACCACCCACCCTCATACGGTATTCTTAATAAAATCGCCCGTAATCCATTTAACACCGAGCCTTTTAACGATTAAAATTGATTTAGCCCTAAACACCGAAATTAACAGGCGAAACCCGTTGTTTATTATAATGAAATGATGTGTTCCAAAACCGCTTCGTTCGCTCACGCGCGTCTTTGCCCCCGCTTTCTGTTCCACCGCCCACCCCTTTTCCGCGCGTTTCCCGATCTTAAAGTTTAATTTCGTTTTGCGGCAATCCCCGTTAACCTCTACTGAACCCCTTGTACGTCGCGCGCGCGTTTCGAAAACATTTTGACAAGTTTTCGCGAGGAACACCTCGATTTAATAAAGCAATTATCGCATCAAGTCAAAAGGTGGCGTTACGACGGCGACGGCTTGGTATTCGCCTAAATCGCGAAACATTAAAGGGTTACCGACGAGCGTTGTTGTTGTTGTTACCGTGAGGTGTTGCGTTGGAACAGAGAAGGGGGGGATTGTGTTTTGATATCTTCCTTCGTCTTTCTTATTTTCTCTTTTCGATAGCGTATATAAGGATCGCAGATAATACAGTACAGTTGACGCATGTTGAAACTTGCAATTAATGCCAACATAAAGGGTTATTTTTGATTTTAAAAGAAGCTTAACAGCGTGCTTTTGGATTAAATAAAGCACCGCAAAATTTAAAAACAGAAAATGGATTAACCAAATTTAGCAATGTGATAAGTGGCAAATTGTTTCACCTTCTTTATGGATCTTAGGCAAAAATTTAATTAACCGGTCCGGTGTACAAAGACAATGAATTTTTATTGAGTAAATTCCCTGCTTTGAACCATATTGATCTTGAAATACTTCATGGTAAACTATGTGGTTCTACAAATAAATGTTGATACCATCCACGCTATTTCATTGTACCTTTCCTATTACCCCCATTTGCACATCCACCCTTCGAAAGTTATTGCGTTCACGTGCAATAATGTTTAACATTAAACCTACTGGAAGGAACAATCCTATTGGATAAACAACAATCAAGCAAAACAAGCAATCTTCGTTACATTCCGGGATGCCCTTAATAATCGACCATAATTCGGGGTAATATCTCGCGTTGATGGGGTCGAACATCTCGACTACGATAGAGCGAACGAACAGAAGTCGCATCCGACAAGAAGGGGAAAACCATACAAATAGGAAGAGGTGGATTTGTCACGTCTTCGGAACGTTGAGCGGCGGATTTTGACGGGGCGTTTGCGGTGAATGGCGCGGTAATGCGAAGAAGTTGAAGGGGACTCGTCGTCGTCTCCCTAAAATTGCTATAATTCAACTAAGTGGGACGCCATTGCATAAAATTCATCAGCATGGCTCCTTGGATCTGAGTTATTAGCGTTCGGGCGCCCATCCTACCCTCTTCTGCGCACGGTCGCGACCACGCAAACCCCCGAGTTATATTTTGCGCGGAGGTGGGATGATCCCGATCGCAAGGTGAGAGGCTGGAGTTGTGTCGGGTCGTTACCGGAACTCGAACATCATCGCTTGCAGGACGAATTTTATGCGTGATTTGATGATTGTCTTGTAGGATTGTACTAAAAACGAAAATATTTGAATAGATCAAAATCTTATTGAATTTCGGAAAGGAAAAGTTGCTTAAGATGCGACCACTAAAAGCTTTATTCCTTCGAACAATCTATTGATTTGGTTTTTGAAAGTACTTCTTTTTGCATTAAAAAATAGCGTAAGAGGCTAGATGTTCATGCCTGGAGCATTGTTATGTGGCAGATCATTTAGGTCAAAATCTGCGTGCAATACACCGTCTCTAATATATTATTTCGCAATTATTCGTTTAGATAATTTTTATCTTTAGCCTTTGCAGCTTCGTAAACTTCGTAGTTCCGCAGCCTCCTGTGAACAACAGTGTTTGTGATCCTGTTCAAAATTGAAATAGACAGCAAAGTAATTGGCTGAATCAAGGCTCAATCCACGCAGACCTGACCCAACTATTAACAAAGGAATAGCCTCAACATAAAGAACCTCCTATTTCAAACCGAAAAAATTTGGTTCATTTCTGAGGCTGCGAAATTAGCACAAAAATTATTGAATTAAATTGACACAGTTGCTTGTTTGCTCTATATGTCGTCGGATACATGAAATGCCGTTAACTGCTCGACGTGCGCTTCTACGGCTACCACTGATATTTCATCATCTTATCGAAAAAAAGGCAAGAATGATGAACAAGCCTCCTCAAATAAATCAAGGTTTAAACCGGAATAACAGTCTTTGATCTTTGATCGGAAGCGACAATGAGATAGGGTGAATAACGATGAATAATGGTATGGGGACCTCTATTTGTATATTGCCTCTAATAGTAAGACTTAGAGGTAATATCACTAATCAACCCTTGCTTCAACAAGGTTCCGGGGCTGTTTTTCAGGAGGATAATACGAAAGCGCATGTAGCGAGGATCGCACTTGATTTTCTCAACAAAAATAGTGCGCACAATCGCCTGATTTGAGCCCAATAGAAGAAATATGGAGCAGTATGCAGGGTACTAATAATTTGGAGTTGGCTTCAGAACGTCGGATAGAATCGGTTATAAACAAAATTTAATCTTTTGAAAATTATGCAACCATTTTGAATTTCTATCATTTGTTATATTATTGATGCCAAATAAGTTTTCAGAACTTTATTTATAAACGAGATGCGTCAGAAAAGAAACGAGATTGATTTCTGGCAGCTGTGCATCGATGGAGGCGGTTTTACCATTCCTCGTAGCAGCGCTGTAAGGATACAATTGCAATCGCTTGCAGCTCTTTGGTTGCTTTTGGTGTTAGCGATAATGCCAATATAAGTTCTTTTAAGTGGTTTTTAATCTTGGGGAACCTGAAAAGGCTGGTGACAGAGACAGCTGTGTGAGAAGGGGCATTGTCATGGTGGATCTACAATTTCCAGTCTGGGTAAAAGCACCCATGTTCTAGACCAATGTTAGTCAACAGTCACGAAAGCCCCCTGTCATTTCGGCCCACCAAAGGTGCTCTATGTCACCGAAAAAAAATCGCCTCTTTGTGCTAATAATCAGGAATAATACAAGGTACTTACATATATTTTCTGTTAAACCTTTATTATTAATACATAATCATCAATATTTACTATTAGTTCCCTAATGGAATATTTGTTCTTCTCAAAATTATCCTCTATTCTATAAACACACATAATTAGCGGTAAAGATGCATCCAGCAATTAGAATCAATTACACCATTATCGCGTTTATTTAGCCATACGCACACACAACGTTGACGATGCATCAATTATGTAATATTTATATTACATAATTAATGCTGCGTACGCGATTGTTTATGAAGAATCTATACGTGCTTCCAACTTGAACGAACGGCTATAATAAATAAATAAATTACGAGCCGTTTAAATATATTATGCAGAAATCCGCGCCGGAACATATGATATAAATGCATTACGAAACGATGTAATTGCTCGGCGAACGAAGCGCACTTTTCTCTTTAAATAAATAAATGCGCACGTTTCTAATAATATCCATTTGAACCGGCAAAGGAAGTAACTATACCGATTGGAAACGATAAGTTCGCTAATTATCTCTTTCGTAATACGCTTGTACTTCAGATGTTATACAATTTCTACATTGGGTATATTTATTTTGTTTCTGTTTTATACCCGTGCAGCTGTTGTTTGACATTTTGCTATGTGAATTGCTAAATTATTTACGGCCACCAAGCCATTTAGTGCCCCTTTTATGTGTTTATATTTAATAATTTCTCATGCTTTCCTTTATTTATTTTCTTGATGCCATTATTGGATCAATGCTTTTTAAATGCAACTCTTTTATAATTCCCTTCAGTGTACTTCAATGTTAGCGAGCTGAATGTAGACTGTGCTCCGTTTTATTGTATAGGAAAGATAAGGTAAATAGCCACAGGATAAAGGAGTTTTGAGGGGCGGAAATTTAAAAATACAATGATTTTAATACACCAATTAAAATATTAATTTACATTAAAATTGCTAGAAAGCAATTATTTATTAATATTATTAATTATAGCTTCATTGATTTTATTGTTGCCAGTAATTAATTGTTTTGGGAACTACAATGTAGAACGGCTCATGGTATTGTATTCAGTGCTTTATTTAATCCAGGAAGCCCAGTTTTATAAAAGAAACGTCTTGCAGAATTTTTTATAAGTAGCTGTCACAGATTGCCGTTCTGTGGTTTGTCTAAATGGTGTTTTCTCTTATACTCTTTTGTGTTACGGTACACTGTTGATTCTACTACACCTAAGAGCAAGGCCAGATTTGGTTTGGGTACATAGTACTCAACCATACACGCAAAAATTAGATGCCTATAATTACACTCCCCGACAAAAACTTACACGCGGTAAGATGTTTTACGGATTTTAAGGGTTACAACATTTCTTTGCGAAACTAGCGAGATATCTAATTAAGTTTTTATTCATAAAAGTAAAATAAACTTAAAAATATCTCCTCCAGTAATACATGAACTAAATAATAAATTATTACTCCAATGTTTAAACAATTTCTGCGACAAAAATTTAGACGCTCTGTTGCAAATGTAAAACAAAAATCAACAAATGAGCGATCAGTAATGCGTAGATCCTCCATTGTTCTTAATCACTTCCAATAGTCTGTTATTAAGAGATTTATATAAATTTAACACATCATTTTTAGAGATATTCTGCCATTCAGTCACTATTGAAGCTTTCAGTTCCTGTAGCGTGAAATATTGACGGCCTCCGCCATAAACGCGACGTGCCAATTCACCCCACATGTTTTCAATAATGTTTAAGTCTGGTGACCGTGCCGGCCACTGTAAAGTTTTAATCTTTTTCCCTTTGAACCATTCAGTAATGGTTTTTGCTTTATGAATTGGCGCGTTATCTTGCTGAAAAACAAAATTGCGCCCGGCCCATTGGTTTCCAAAACGTAGAAGATTGTCACGCAATAAGTCTTTATACGTCACAGATGTCATTTTGTTTGTGCAAAACACTATCCTACTTTTATCGCGAAATCCAATCGCTGCCCATATCATCACAGATCCACCCCCTAATGGTAATTTTCACTTTTGGTTCCTTTCTCAGATCAGGATAATAATGCGGGTCCCCATCCGGTCCGACCAAATTAAAACGTTTCTCATCGGAAAATATAACTTTTTCCCATTGTTTCTTCCAGGATACGTGTTCTTCAGCAAATCTCAACCTCGCTTCTTTGTGTTTCGCCGAAAGTGGCGGTTTTCTCAACATTTTCTTCCGTGATATTACCGGTGACGCCTTTAAAATCCTTTGATCATTACGCACGTGCGTTTGTACCCCCGCCTGTTCTGCAATAACTCTCGCCGACGCAGAAGAATTGGATGCACACTGCAATATCATGCGTTTATCCCGCTCACTTACAGCTTTCGGTCGCCCCTGGCCTTTTGGCTTGCCGTAATTTTCCGGATCTTTCAGGAAGTTTCTAACGGAATGATCGCTTCTTCGTAACCGATGACCAATTTCCTTCTTACTGACACCATCCTGGTGCCAGGCTAGAACTTTACCCCTTTCTATCAAGGATAATTGTTTTTTCCTACCCATATTGCAAACACTTTATAAAATATAATTTCTCGCGGTGAAATGTGCACACTTTACCAGCACAACCGCTGCATATAAAGAGAAGTATCAAATTAAAACATTTTTGCTTATAGTAATGTAATAAATGCACCGGGTCTAAATTTTCGTCGCATTTAAAATTCCTATTTTGATCTGGGAAAATCTCAATTACCCCTCATAAAGCAATAAATACCCAGAAATATCTAAAAATGGACTATTTACATAACAAGTATTAATAACCCTCATTTACATTTTATATAATGTCTATAAACTTTGTTTGGTAAATAGAAACGATACCGCGTCTATGTTTTTGTTGGGTGGTGTAACTTCACCTAAATTCTATGTGGCTGATCGAACACAACTACAATGTCGCTGCTTATCGAAGATGAGCTGGTGTATGTACTTTTTAAATGAGAAAGACGACAAGCTATTGAATCCGTCTGGGATAGCGTTATATGTCTTGCTCGAACAGATACGAGCGGTGCAGTGGCGATGTAATTTAGCCATTTGCAATAGTTCAAAGTATGAGAAATACGATCATATTTCCTCAGGCCATATGCAAATCGTAAACAAGAGTTTTCTACCATTTGTATTCGATGCTGATCAGCAGCATCAATGCATGGACCATAGATGGGCGAACAGAATAAGAATGGTGGCAGCACAAACGCATTACACGACGAGAGCTTAATTTCAGTTGATAAGTAAGACCTATGAAGGTAAAGTGGTCTCAGGTTGCTATACGCGCGCCCAATATATGTGCTTACTTGTTTTCTATAGGTTAGACCAAGGCTCCTTGCCTTCGTCACAATCGGCAAAACAGTACTACTGAGATGTAACACAAACCTAGGCACGAAATCCATGCATGCCTTTCGTTTACTGAACAGTATGGCGGCAGATATGGTAGGGTTAATATGTAGCGCATGGGATGAGCAGGCCAATCTGCACGGCTCTCAAAGCATCTTACTAGGCGGCCTCCCTTCTAAAAGAGTAGTATGCCACTGGTACTAGGTAGTGGTTACATAATCACACGGACATTACATAAATACCAAAAACTGGTACAATACTAGTGCCGAGAAGCACTGTTTTCCAACGTTCATAGCGTTTCATAACAAGAAAAGTCTGAAACGCGAATACTCCAAATGTTTCGTCCGTTTTCGACGTTTTTTTAAGTGGTTTTTAATCTTGGAGAACAAAAAGAAGTCTCATAGAGTAAGATCAGGCGAATAGGGGACTGGAAAACCAGAAGAATCCCTTTCTTCGTCAAAATCTGGGTGATAGAGATACCCGTGTGGCCTCTAAACTTTAACTAGACCAGAACATATTGTAGCCGCAGGTAAATCTGTTGACAATACCAGGGTTGCCGCAAAAGTACGAATTTCATCCATTTTTAAATAACAAAGTAAAACCAGCTTTACATCACATGTGTGGAAACAACATCTTTCTTAATATCATTTTGATATTTAAATATAAAACCACAGACCCTCTACACGTCCCATTCATTTCTCCTTCACGATTTTCCACCTCCCTCAACTCGAATGCTCCCAACCTCGCACCACTACTACTAAATGCACCGTAACTCGATTAATTTATTACCAAATTACCCTAATGCGGTTGTTTCAGGCAGGCAAATGGCGTACGGACGGCGGAAGATCTTCGCCGGAAGTCGACGGAGTGAAACAGCAAAAGCTGGTCGAATGGACAACTCGCGTTTGCCAATAGCGCGGCGTTTTTGTTTTCCTCCACAACTCACGCCCCGTAGCCTAGTATTTTCGCCCTCTCATTATTTATTTCGCCGGTAATTAGATTCCGTACTTCCGGCGACGGCTGGGTGGTAATGGCGACGGCGGTAGGTAGGTATATGATGGGGAGGAGGGGTTGGACATTCGGTTTG
This sequence comes from Marronus borbonicus, assembly GCA_902655005.2. Lineage (NCBI taxonomy): Eukaryota > Metazoa > Arthropoda > Insecta > Coleoptera > Scarabaeidae > Marronus > Marronus borbonicus. The sequence continues at coordinate 2,517,678 of LR737398.1, read as the reverse complement.
GTCAAAATCATCAATAACATCAACGCTGTTGGATGAGGGAGAATTAGGAGAGGGGGGCGCAATGGAAGGGCCCAACGAAGGGGGAAAGAGGGTGGGCCGAGTAGGAAATCAATTCTGAAATTAAAGGATTCAGTTGTAATTGGATTTTAAATTTCCTGCAACTGCCGTTCTAAATACTGACCGGCGGGACGTAAATCACGTTCTCGGGCGCGTCAAATGAAAATAATTTCAATTTGCTAAGAGTCGCCGATTTCGGCCGGAATTAACTTTTAATGGTTTGTACAACAGGTGCACATCTCCCACGCATTAATCGCTGAGAGTGGAAAAAGAGGAGAAGCGGATGTTACCTCTGAAAGTGGTGGGTAAATGAAGTGTTAGAAACGGAAACAGTACATCGTTGCGAAAATTGAAAACGCTAGAACGATACCTACAAATGAGACTTTAGAACGGATGCGCTTCAAAAGTGGAATTCCAGAATTTCGTATCTGGATAATCGGTGCTAGAAGGAGCGTTATAGAGGTTATATTGTTAAACGGGGCACGTTGTTACGTTGAACATTTGGCCATCTTCAGTTTCCATAACGGCACCTTCTTGATTCCTATAATTAATTAATCAATCAACCATTTGTTGAACTTGTGGAGTGAAACAAGTTAGAAGAAAAGATATCACTTGCCTATTATACATGAAGATGTTTGAACCATTTGTCGTGAAAGTGCTTTGTGAGCTATTTTCTAGGAAGTTGCGTGAGGATTTCTTTGCAGAATCACCAACATTACAACAACAGAAACCTCCACGTGTTTTAATGTTGAGAGACCCCACAAAAAAAAATTACTAATCCTCTACATCAGACTTACAACAATATACAATATACCATATTCGCAATAGTAGCAGTTTTCTGCGTTAAATTACTTTCGTACTAAATATACATGCCCCTTGATCCTTGTGGCTAACGCCGATACACATCTCACCCTCCCCGTAAACTTGCCGATATAGCACATTTGGGATATATTCGACATCCCGGCCGATCCAATCTACTGTAACATGCACGGCGAAATCGCGGATCGGCTTAAACAGGTTTTACACGGTAAATTTGCCGCGGTGCTTCTGCGGCACTACGCGTCGTGTATCAAGTACCAGTTATTAGTAATAGTATGTCTAGCAGCCTACAGAGACTGTATATTGGCGTTTGCCATAGATCCTCTCTAGTATCTACGTATTTGTGTGTGTGTTTAAGCTGTTAACTGGAACGAACTGCTGCGAGATGCTATCTCAGCGCGCGACGATACAGGGCATAAACTTCGCTTACTGCGCGTGTATGCACGCTGGAGCTTCGTAAGTGGTAATGATGGCGTTCATAATTTATCTACGTGCGAATTGGATATGCAGCGTCTATGTTTGGGTTTGCTCATGTGTGAAAAGATCTCTCCGGTACGTAAAGGCTCGTATGTGTGGAGGATATCTGCACGTTTACACATGCACGGTTGACGAATTTATGTAGGGGAAGATTTGCAATCGAAGTTCAGATGTGTCGTCATCAAGACCGGCTCTATTCTATATATTGTGCTCGCCAACGTAGAAATTCAATTGTTTCGACTGGGTAGCGATTCCAAAAAGGAAAAGCTTGCTAATTGTTACTCTACCATAAATTATGCAGAATAAAGTAATAACCGCGCTGAGGGCATTCAATTCAGAGCCTACGAGCTCATAGAGCTCTTGAAGAATTTTTTAAATTTACTTCGTTTCGATCGAGGCAGTAACGATTGGCTCATTGGCGTATTTTTCTAAAGTTCAAGCTTCCCGTTGTGAAAATCTGCGCTATTAGTTTAAAAATTTGGAATGAGAGAGGACCATCGCGAAGCATCATTAAAGTCTTAGGATCGTCGAATCTGATAAAGTCTGTCGATTGGACGACCCTAAAAGACTACAATGTAAAATCAATAATCTCAAAATATTGAATCAGCCCATTCAAACAACAAGACCTTTTGTCAAACAAAAAGAACTTAACAACCAATGCTTATTTTTTGTACAAGGGTACGCGTTACATCGGCGTTAACATGACAGCGCTCCGGCATACTAATTTACAGAAGAAGAAAAGTCTTGTTAGTGATACGAGGCTTTCGACATCACTAAATTGGACATGGTAGAAATGTCTTTCAGGTGATGTCGTGTAGTTAATATTTTACTTGACGTTTCGCTGACCATCCTGTCAGCTTCTTCAGAAGTTTTCTAAAGACTGCCGTTGTTCTTTTGCTGCTCGTTATATATCCTATTTTTGTTCCGCTTTGCTGATCCATAACCGTTCTGCTTTGCTGATCCATAACCGTTCCGTTCCGCTGAATCGCGCCGTTCGTTGTATGACGACTCCGTAGTGCTAACCTCCACGTGTTGCTAATCTTGTATCCATCTTCGCGATTGAAAAGTTGTTGGTGTTCTTCATTATTTCTATGGATTCGCGAATTATCCTCGGGTAGTAGTGGCTGGTCCTGGCCAACACCTTGACGTCGCTGTAGCTTATGCGGTGGTCTCCTTGTTGGTGCAGGTGTTCTGCTACTGCAGATTTTTCAATATGCCTAAGGCGTGCGTCTCTCTCGTGCTCTTTCACTCTGCACTGAATACTCCGTCCTGTTTGGCCGATGTAGCTTTTTCCACATTGGCATTTCAGTTCATATATACCTTTTGCTCGTAGTTTTGGTAACACGTCCTTATTTGGAGGGAGTAGCTGGTCGATTTTGGTCACCGTGTTGAAACGTGTGGTGATGTTTTTCTCCCCTAGGGTCTTTTTTAGCCTGTCGGTGACTCCGGCTATGTATGGAAGGTACGCGTATCCTGCTGGTTGTTGTTGGTCTTCGTCTTTTCTCTGCTCTCGTGGCTTCCTTATATCTTTTGTACTGTAGCCGTTTTTCTGCAGAGCGTTTTTGACGTGTTGTATTTCGTTATTCCTGTGATGTTTGTCGCTGATTTTTTCCGCTCTTCTTAATAAAGTGTTGATGAGGGATCTTTTCTGTTGAGGATGGTGGTGAGATGTTGCATGCAGGTACCGGTCTGTGTGGGTCTTCTTGCGGTATACACTGTGGCCTAGTTTGCTGCTGTCATTGCGCTCCACTAGGACATCTAGGAATGGTAAGGTGCCGTCTTCTTCGATTTCCATGGTGAAGTTAATGTTTGCGTGTTGTCTGTTGATGTGTTGCAGGAATTCCTCTAGAGTTTTTGGTCCGTGTGGCCATATGACAAAAGTGTCATCTACATATCTGTACCAGCATTTAGGTTTCATCCTGCTGGATTCGATGGCTTCTTGTTCGAACGCTTCCATAAAGATGTTGGCGATTACAGGTGACAAAGGAGATCGCATTGCAGCGCCACTCGCTTGTTCGTAGAATTCTCCGTTCCACAGGAAGTAGGTCGAAGTAAGGCAGAGTCTCGCCAAATTAATCAGATCCGGTTGTAGTCCTTTTGGTATTAGTTGAAAGACATTTCTACTATGGATTACGGTCGTGAAAGCCTACACTCAAATTGGACATGGATTATTAGAGTTTGCTTCATGACTAATGCAATTTTTTTCCAGTAATCGTTTGCAAAAACTTAAGACGCTACCCTCAGGCAGAACCATCAGTAGATATTCTTAAAGTTACGTTGATTTTGAAGGTTACAGAACAGATAAATTCTAAGAGACACGAGATAGCGCCTCACTAAGACTTTCCGTTCTCCTTGTACCTAAATTTCGACCAGGATCGCATCATAGATTTAGAGGGTGTGGAACAAGGATAAGGATGGGAAATATACTTAGTTAGGTGGTAGGGAATGGGAACCAACAACAGACCTATATATATGTTGAGAAGTAAAGGGGTGAGTCTAAATTTAGCAGAACAAAACGGAACGCTTCTGTCCCTATGCACAACAGGATATGGATGCATTTCCGTTCTCAAAGGGGTTAGTAATTATGCCGGTAATGTGATTATTTCGTTTCGGAACATACTAACTAGCATCCAGCCAGCAGTGGCAAGTCCATTAGGGCCTTGTACTCTCTAATAATTCTGTATATCAGACAGGCAAAAGAGGTTTTGTCGTGACTGTACGCGGCGTCGGGCCTTGCTTTAGAGCTATACATCGAGATTTTGCAACATACCACAGGTGTCGCCAGCGATACACGAGCAGTGCCAGATATTGAATTCGCGTAAGCGACGAGACATCTCTCTGTATGTACTCTTTTCGACGCTATTCGATGCCAAAACTGGCTTGCCGCACCGCTAAATGCCCCTCTAGTTTGATTAATGTATACCTAACAATAACGGCGAACGACGGCCAGAATTTTTTGAGCGGTGGACGCGGCCATTTTGATTCCATTACGAGCGGTGGCATTCCGCTACCTTAATTCTATTTGGTGCGACGTTTATATTCTGCATTTGCGATGGCAGAATCCGGCCTTTTGATTAACCAAGTGAGGACGCGCGTTTGCCTTCCGTTTAACGAAGACCCTTAATGTGGTATCCTTCCGCGAAGACACGTATCCGACATTTTTATAATTGGTCGGGATTTTATCAAGCAGTTAATTAATTAAATCAAATGCGGCGTTCTCGAACGCTTTATAGATGTTTTATTGCCTTCATTGTTTGTCTCTCTAGAGTTAGGTCTTTCAATATTATATAGAGGGTGGGATATTTTGCCGTAGCATTGCTATTATTGATGGTAGGAGAAACAAAAACCATAGATATAGATTGGTAAACCAATCTAAAATTATTTTTACATATACAGGACGAACCAAAAAAAAGTTGTACGTCAAAGATATGGGTTTTTAAATAGAATATTGTGAGAACCCTAACGGCTTAGGAGATTTGGGCGTTTGAAGTTTTCGGAAACCCGGCGCAGTTTCCCGAACTTATCCTCGTAGCTCGTCCGATTGCTGAGATCTAGACAGGCCGTAAAAATTTGAATCCAAAGTGATGAAATTTCTGAAAACCAAAAAAAAAAAAAGTTCGGAATTCCGCCGATCCAACGGCGCTAATCGATAGCCCTACGGCCGTATATGTTCCAAAAAAATTTCAGCCCGCTACCTCTAACGGCTTAGGAGATTTGGGCGTTTGAAGTTTTCGGAAACTGCGCCGGAGACGGTCGGAAACGGACAGAAAATCGACATCGCTGCGGTTTTCGTCGATTATCTCCTCAGATATTCATCTGCGATATGCGAAGTCGGCACGCGTTCGATAGAGAATTGACCGGCAGATTGACCGCGACTGAGCAGAAGCCTCTACCTCTTCGTTTTGGCGGGTTTCTCGGGCTTCAAAGTTGAAAAAAGGAATTTTCATTTTTCAACTTTGAGACGCCGTAGCGTCCGAACGGTTAGAGCTAGGGAGTTGAGATTTTCCTCCCTTAAAGCGCCCGTCGAGATCTTTCGAAGGAGCTTATCCTCGTAGCTCATCCGGTTGCCGAGATATAGATAAGCTGTAAAAATTTGAGCCCAAAGTGATGAAATTTCTGAAAAGCAACAAAAAAAGTTCGGAATTCCGCCGATCTAACGGCGCTAATCGATGGGATGGATTCCTAAAAACCTACTTCTAGTACCTTCCCTCATTAACTAGCAACATTTTTTGTCTGTTGAGAATTGGAAAGTATCTAAAGTTCTGGCGAACATAATTCGTAAATGCAGATTTTTGAAGGTCTTCCAGAATTGTACCAATACTGAAGACGACGCTACTATACAATTTCTAACCACCATGACTTCATTTCATGACACGGATAAATTATCTTTCTCCCATTAGGCTCATTGCAGCTCAAGCACACTGTATTCAAATAGTAGAAGATTATCCCTCCAATCCATACAGAATGAATTGTTAATGCGAAGCCTCAGCCTAGATCTAATTATTACACATCATTCCCAATCCAAGCCATTATTATACAGCGCACGTATTAGTTTAATGGCAATACATTAAAAAAACCAGCTCTCTCCGTGTCTTATTAGTCATTACGTAGACGTATCACGACCCATTTACATTATACAAAATTCATTGAATACATCAAACATCGATACAGGCGAGTCCAAATAGATGTGGGACTAGTGGAAGAGAGTGTAGTTTGTGTGTGTATTATTGTAATTATAATAAGTAGAGGGCGGGAGGTATGAAAAGTCCCGATTCCGACGCAATTTCGTATGTTAATCGCGGCGCAATCTGCACCGCTGTAATAACAGATGGCGAGTGCGATATGTGTAGTGTAATCGTTTACACCGATGATATTCGATGAATTCACAATTTGTTATTATACCGAAGGTGCGGTAGGAAACGTGCTAGGGCCTTCTAAAAGCTTAATTTCGGATGCAATTCAAAAAATTTAATCACATACCGTGGAGATCCTCAGAAGCTGCGCTAGCGAACCCTTGGAAGCATTAGAGTATCCACCAGACCAGGTGACCAGACTTAAAAATCAAATCTGAACTGCAGACTTATTTCCTTATTAATTCTTTAACAATATGATGTAATAATACTTTGCTAGTTGACTCCAGATTGTTTTGTATCTTTTTGGAAAAGTTTTTGGCATTTCTCCGTCAGGCTGTACCAAAAAGAAAACTTTTGCTGTTCTTCATATTTTCAATTTCATTTTCATTTATTGCATTTTCTTTTAGGGCGATTATACAGACGTCAATAAATTGGTCAACACATTGAGGATTCCTATTACATTAATCAATAAATTGATGAAATATAAAAGACTTTCGACAGTTGAGGTTAAATTGTGATTTAACCTTAAATGGGGCGAAATTTATTTCTATGTTTTAATTTTATTTTGCACAATAAAACATTTCTGGTAATTTTGTTAAGCTTAATCATCCGATTCCGCCTCACAAAGAGTCGGTTGCCATGTAAGCCATCTAAACAATTTAATATTTATTTGGTTGGTACTACAACGCAATCCTCAAAATCACCAGAAAGTTAGTAAAAAAATTACAAAAACGTGGGACCGTCTTTCAGTTTATTTCTTCTTCTCTTCAATTTGAATCCGATAATCTATGTGTATTGCACGCTTCAAAAAACTGAAAGTCATCAAACTTGTTGACGCGTATAAAATCTCTCCTAAAAAGATTTAAAAGGATCCAGAAGCAGGGATGCTGATTCGATGAGCTTTTTGGACATCTTATTTTGTATTGCTGGTCGTAGCAGCTCAGCACACTGCAATTGGGCGTTTTGCAAAAAGCATTGATGGATTTCAATAAGTTGCCAAATAATGCATTTGTATCGAGATGGTTTTTAAAATTGTTTAGGTTACCCATGCAGATATGCACCCAAGCAAGGCTTATTGTTTTTCTTTTTATTTTGATCATCGAAGATGTCGACATTGTTTAAAAAACGCTTACTTCTAATAATTGTACGAAATTGTAAGTAATTTTTAGAAAAAGAAGAAAAAACAGTTCAGCCATTAAGACCCAAAAAGGTATCTTCCACTGTGGCACTTTACTTGCTTGTTGCTTGGTTAAAACTAACAGAAATTTGCATCAGTCGACATCAATTACGGTAACTATCCTAAAAACCTACAGACTTGTTCCAAACTAAGTGTTTTAGATAGCCCCAAAGAAAAAGATCACAAGGTATTAAATTGGCAAAACGAGCAAGTCGCAAGGTTTGGTCATTACGCCATTAATTCGCACCATTTCAATGTTCGTGAAGTTCTCGTTCAAAACATGTTGAAATTTCCTTTTATAAAAACCGCGCACTCTGTCTCATATCTAAATGAGCATTCAACTTTTGCGGCAAGGTGTTTCTTGAAGGTCTAAGTAAATATCACCTGCCATTCGAGCTGGAAGAAAATATGGTTCAATAAGCATCCTATTCAGTAGACCAATCCGAAAGTCCATGTTGAAAATCGGTTCTTCTCATAACGTACAGATCTTTCGGTGCCCAAATATGGTTGTTATGGAAATTCTGCACTCCATTTCTTGTAAATATAGCTTCATAAATTAACATTTTTATTTCTGTGGGATTTACGCAAAAGCCACTAACAAAATTCAATTGTTACGCTATAGGCGTATAGATTTCCACACTTTACTGTGAGTCACCTCAATTTGAACTAGTGCTCGTCTCTAAAATTTCGCCCTCAGTGTCTGCCGTCTCGCGTGGACCAGGTAATTCTAGCATGGCCTGGTTGTTCCTTTAAATATCCTGTATCATGAGCGGAAAAAAATCAAATCTTTGCTGACTATGTCGCACCCCAAGCCTTACAAAACTCACTATCGGTTGTAAACGACTAACAACAACAACATGAAGACGTTATGTTACAATCTTTCTGTAGGCGCTTTTTAGAGAATCGATTCCTACAACCTATTAATAATCTGCTAGTAACTTAGTGAATACCAACTGTATTACCCTGGGTGGTCTACCATCTTCCACAAAACATACTTATATTACTATAATTTTCTTAAACAACAAGAAGAGACCCATTTCCAACAGATATAGGGGTTAAGCAAACTGCTTCAATTTTATTTTTTCCTTCATTGCATTAACTTCATCAATTCCAAAGCCTTGAAACCCGATTGCTAACATATATTTATTCCAACAAAACTAATAAAGTTAAATTACCGAGAGTAATGTTATATTTGCGGCATACAACCGACAACAACGTCGTATCCACAGGTTTATTGCAACGGAGTCATGCTGGTCTCTATACAATCGACTCAAGTTTATGGCAAGAGAAAGCATGGAAATGTAATGAAATAATATTTGCTCGTGTTAGAGCTAATTAAATGGGTTTCCAATTTTATTTCTGCTAGACACTTGTCCATTTTTGCGCGTGTCTTTCAAGTAAACGGCGTTTAATAAATTGGTATCTAATGCAAATTGCAATAACTAGCTGGATTATCTGCAGCTATTAATTTACAACGGTATTAAATCTTATTGGGTATTACTTATTATGTTAAAGATCTAATTTAATACTCAGTATTCCGTAATGTTCGTGCATATCATTAAATATAGTACATTGGCTGTTATTCCAAAGAAAAATGCTAATCATACTAATTACGACCACTTGGTGAAAGTGAATATTTCTAAGCGTTTTCGTCTATTTAAATTTAGAATATAGAGTACTAAAGTGAGCAATGTGTAAGAACATCTTGGCAAATCGTTTCTATGCCGAGTGGTTGTAGTGATATAAGCCGCTGTTGAGAATACCCATTACTGCGATGAAATTGAAGATCTGGTGATTACACATACATTATTTCGATCATGAAATTTGAAGGTAACCATGGATTATCGAATCTCAAAGTTGTAGGTTTGCGTCTGATTGTGGCTGAGTTAGACGCGCGTTCAAGTCGCAGATTTTTGAAGCAGGTCCGAGTGATCATTTGGAAATCTTCTTTACCTTTTACAGCAGGGAGGTGATACCAACAAAGCCATGAAGACTTTACACACACTGAAGGTGGTTAAGTTTTCAAGCTTATATACTCCGTTGAGCTACAACGGCTCAAGAAAAGCTTAATACGTAATATCTACGATTACGTAAAGATATTCATGTACATTGCCGTTCAGTGAAGTTCGGTCATACAATAAAAATCCATTATATCACACTGTATACAATTATTAATACATAAAATTAGAAAAATATTAAGCATACACCCTTTTCTAAGGGGTTAAAGCCATAAATTATTATGTAAAGTAGAAATATTGCGACAACCACAATAAAGTCCCTTTTATTATGTTTTGAAACGGGTCGTTTGGGGATTATTAACGAACAATACATTTAGGAAATATACCGCAGGATCATTCTTGTTTATTTATCACAGGCGTAAAGATATAAATTTGCTTCATTTTACTGTTAAACGTGTGTTGGTGGTCGTTTTTGCGCGAAAGCTTTAAGAAAATTTACTTCAAAATGGCACGCGGCAAGCCTACCAGTGTAGAAAAACGTTCGCGCATTATTACGCTGTTTGAAGAAGGATATTCGGGGCGACAAATTGCCGAAAAAATAAATATGAGAAGTTCTACAGTAAATGACATCATAAAGCGATATCGGACAACTGGAACTATAGAAAATCG
>LR737398.1:2481146-2507268 GCA_902655005.2 Marronus borbonicus | reverse complement strand
ATATTAAAATTAGAAAATTTATCAATCAGTAAATGTAAATTGGAAATTAGAAGCAAAATTAAGGGTAGTATTCTTTGCGTGTACAAAACAGGCAAAATGTATAATACGTTACAGAATGAAATAAAGACATTACTCAGTCTAGTTCGAATCGAAGGACGATTTAAGGTTTGGGCGTCTAATTGAATCCGTTCAGTCCCGGAATTAGTGTCCCGGCGAGATCCTGGCAACGTGTCTGGGTCGGCCGCAACCGCAACGGCATAACCAACCCGTACATTCCTACCCGATACCATGATTACTACGTGGAATCCGGGAATTGATATTATTAGTAGAAACCATTCGAATATGTACGTATGCTCGTCCGACATACATCGCGGAATACACGTCATACCCAAGCTGCATAGGTGCATATTCAATCCGCATACCCACGGCAACGCTCGCCACCTCTTTTCGATATATGATTTGCGTGTACGAGTAGGTATGAGATGCATTTAGAGCTTGCGGATATACAGGTGTATCACAAGTACGCTGTTTGTTGTTAAAAGTATCATTAGTTTAATGAAAATTGGGCGATGTGAGGATTTATATAATCAACAAGTGATTGAAATACATTCCCTTGACATGTCTACGACAATCTCGAAAAGATGCTATTGCATCTTTCCTTGGCCCTTATGTTGTAGCGCAGCTAATGTACCTACGTAAAAGCTGAAGATTATCGATAAAGGTTACCACAAACAGCAGAACATTCTTAGTCCCAGTTACGACAACCCTTGCACCATTGGAAACGTTGATCATGATGTTTAGTTCTTAGTTAGAAGCAACACTAAATGGAGCTAAGACATTAAACTAAATAAAATTTACAATCTACGATTGGTACAAAAATAAGTCTACATACAGCAATCTACTGTGCATCAGTGACCCTTCCACTATTGGTATATCCGTGTCTTAAAGCAGAAAGTTGTAGTAGCTTTCACATTACCGACGGTGGCTATGATTGAGCCTTTTTTTACAAGTATTCTAGTGAAGTTCCCCTTAATTCTCTCTCTAGTAGATATTGTAGCTTCTCTCTAGACTCAACAATCTTTGTCAAACCTATGAACTCAATTTTTAATGGAAGAAAGTGGAAATAAACTAACATGGACTAGCTAGGAACGGCACTGTACTCCCGTTGAGCGGCCCCAGCTCCACCTTTGGGATCCCTTTGGAAATGGTTGGACGGAGATTAAAAACAGCTATATGTGGGGCATGAAAAACATTGAGAGAAGAATTAGGAAACGTGCGCTCGAAAGCTTTCCTGACAGGAGCCTCAAAAAAAGTCGAAGAAATTGCTGATCATAAAGCAAGTCCGATGTTAACTGGTTACTGTCCACTCAACAAGCATCTACACTAAATAGGACCTCCTACTTAAATCAGTACGTAGAAGATGTGGTGAGGAAGAGGAAACTCCTTTACACCTAATAAGCCACTGCGAAGCATACAACAGTATAAAACGCAGTGGCTTAGAAGCACGAAAGGTAGACTCGGGAAAATTCTTAAACATAGAGGCGAAGAAAATTCTGGAGTGGAAAGAAGGCCATAGAACTCATACGAGGTTGGAAACCGCCTGGGAGCCCCTCGTTGCAGTAATTAAAAAAAAATTCATGGATATGTACCAATTTTACCAGATTCTTTCTAATTTTAATGATGTGGAAGAACCCTTTCAAATACAAAGGCTTTTATACTGAATATCCTCCTAACAATCTTTCCTGAACCTCCAGAAATATTTGACTATCACGTGCTTTAGTTCGTAGTTGCATAAACTATGAGTGAACTAACCCAAAGTGAACCGTTTATGGTTAATTTCCAGCATAACTTGTTGGTAACAAATAACAGTTTTTTGTTTTTTGGACACACGTATCACAGTGTCAAATCGCAAAATTAGCTCTAAGACCACCTGACATGATAATTCTGAACAAAATATCTAAATAAACAATTATTTCTCCTGAGTTAACAACAAATTCTCGAAAAATGTACAACATATCCATCATCTTTTACAAGGCACGATTGAACTCGGCGTGTAACAGCGCTGCAGTTTTTTTTTTTGCTCGTTGAATGATGTTAAACAATTATTAGCATCAAGTGGATGTGGCAAAAATTGTCAATAATTGCAATTTTAGGACATTTTGTACAATCAGTATGACATAATACATCCAAACATCTTATCACATCGAGAAGGATTAATTTCCAGAGCCTCGTTTAGCGGACCAAACTAGTTCAAGGTTTTGCAAAAATCGAGTTATTTATTTTTTCCTTTGTTCCAATTAGTATCACTAAGTTGTTATTCTGCCCAGACTTCATATGTTCCCGGTGACTGGCGTCATGTTTTTTTCCGGTTTAACTGAAGTCAGTATATTAAATATTTCATCAGCCTTTTTTTCTCCTAGATGAAATGGAAGAATTCGCACAATGACTAATAAACAATTAGAATATTTAATTACAAGCACACATGCATGCATACGTTACGTACATCTGCAGCGGCAATTTGAATTTTCTCTTGAATATTTATGGAAAAATGGAAATTAACTATTATTATTGTCTACATTGTTAACTAAGTAATATTATTTACCGCATCTGACTCACGAAAACCCACGTACAATCGCCTGCTCGCCGCCGACAATTTTACTCATGTTACAAATGTAAATAACATTTGACAAACGAGTTGGTGTGAAATTAAGGAGTGTACGGTCTAAGCTCGGCCAACCTATGTTACGCGCGGGATCATGTGTGGATGGACGTTACAGCGTCTGTGCCGCTTACAAGGTACGGCAATTTGTTTATCGTTGAGAGATTAGATTCGTAAAATGCATTTAGTAGCACAATAAAATCTTACAAAATTCATGTCTATTGGGAAGACACCAAAGTCTAAGATTTCATTCGGATTTCTTGATTAGTTAAGTAATTAACGTTGATGGTGTAAGAAGTAACTACCGTAGAAGGATAAATGGGATAAATTATTGAGAAACTCCATAATCTACGATTGATATAGAAATAAGTCTGCTTGCAGTAGTCTACCATAGATCTGGTATTCTTCCGCTACTGATATATCTGTCTCCTGACACAGGACGTTGTGCGAGGGTAAGCTGAAAAGTTTCAAGCTGACAACCGGGAGATGGCATTGCTCGTCAAAAATATTCTGGTATTGTGATTTGAACTATACTTTTGAAAATTGCAGCCATGTCGAACGCTTAATTGTTAACAGTCCTTTTGTTGCTCTATGTTAATGTTCTTGTAAAAGCCGAAAAAAAACCGATATCGGGCCCTCACTTGCCATAGTAAAATTTTGGGCGGCTGAATTGAAACGCGATCGTGCCAGCCTGGTTGGTGATGAACAGGACGACCAAACCGATGTTATCGGAAAAAGTTTACCAAATGGTGCTAGAGACCGCCGAATTAAGTTAAACCGAATTTAAGCGAGATAATTTGGAGTTACAAAGGCTTCAGTTACATGTTTCTAAGTAAAATCGGACTCGAAGAATCGATTTCCGCCACCCTCATTTACCTATTTCGTTTATTTTTTGGTCTTTTTGGCGTTGTACACTCCTGAAACCAAAGTACAGGCGGCTCCCGCGAAGTATGAGACGCTGAACTAGTGATCACCATTTAAAAAATTCACGAATTAGGATTCGAATTGATAGACCACCCACCCTATTCACGAGAACTGGCCCTCAGCGACTTTTTAGTTTCTTACGCCCAAAATTTCGCTGCCAACTATTGTTTAGACAAATTAAAGTGATGAGAGGACTACGTTAAAAAAGATGCCCAAAAGGTACTTGTTTCTATGTTTAAATTTTGGAACTTTTGACATGCCTCAATATCAACGCTTGTTTCCATTCACCATCTCAGTGATCGACGCACAACTTATGGTTCTTCAAAAGTGGGTAAAAGTTACTCTAAAAGGTACTTCTGTGAAATTAGTTCCTGAGACTCCTATAGTTGGTCGCCAGTTCTTCAGCCTTGCGTCCTCCTTTACAATTCCTTGTTTCAATCAATGGGACCATCTGGATGTGTTATCTGGGGAAACGGATCATTTAAAAAAAATAGATTGAGGAGATCCTCCTTGCTTCCAACTTAATATTCAATATAATTCCTAAGATATTTTTCACACGGCAAACATGCATTTGTAATTCTCTACTAGCATTAAACAATGACTCACTGGCCTCTACTGCAATTAATTAGACTCGCCTTTACACTTTAACTTATTGCTAGCATTACTTAAAATAACACCGCTAATATTTCAACTCAACATTTCTCAAGAAAATTCAAAACAGACGATTGCACAATCTCTGCGTTTAACCTACTACACCGCACAGACGTCAAAAGTATGGGAAAAACAAGCGACGTATTTATCGGATATAGTTATTATTAACACATTATTAATTAATATTTATTTGCAAATGCTAATCTCAGTCTATATCGCGGCGTAATATTGCATTAAAGAGCGTACGTTCAAGGGAACGATTCCATTTATCGCTAATGAATATTTGCATTTGTTGATAATAATAAATTATTTTAAGGTGCGGCTCACTGCCGATACATACATTACAAACGCGTTTTATAGATACCACGGCGAGAGAAATACCGGGAATTTAATGATAATAAGTCGGGTATATGTCTCATCACGCCACATTTGACCGGATTACAGACGTAATTGTGTGTATGCATGCACGTATTTGTAGATGTCTCTGTTAAGAATGGAAGCAGCTGAAGGAAACTCGGATAATTTATAATACGATAGATAATCTTATTTATCTAAATCTAGATATTCTAATCAATTAAAATTGCTAAAATTAACGCTATGTCGACCTCTTGCAGAATAGGATACAAGTAAGTATTCAACTCTGCGAGGACCAACAAAGCTTACTTCCGATGAGCCGTAAACGGCGGAACTCGTCCACAGACGGAGGTGCTACTAGTCTTGTATTAATTATTCATTTAAGTATTTTTTTACCAAGTTAAGTTTTATTTCTCAATATTTAACTCTGGATGCTTTTCTCAACGATGCTCCCATCCAGCAGTTGGCAACTGAAAAATAGCGTCTATTGATTCGAAGCCAGTTTGTGAATTTGTGCCATGGCGTCCGGAGTTTGAGTTGCCTTAAAAGAACAAATCTTTCTTTTTTTTTCCTAATGCGGCCGTTTTCCTCGTCAAGTAATGTTGCTTAGTGTTCCTTCCTTTTTTCCTTTTCCCAAGACGATCGATTAACATAGCACTGTGACTATCCCAGAAACGGATGGAACAATCTTTTCCACTTTTCGGAGCTGATTCTCTTCTGATGTTTCGACTATGTCTTGGCTTGTGGAGTATACTGACATATCTCAGTTTCATCTGCATCGCTGAAACTCTCATTTCACTTCTGCTTCAACAGGGCTTCACTCGAATGCATTTTTGGTCCTGCGGAGTATTAACCTAAATAACCTAAGCCCAGGGTACAGCAGTGTTGATAAGATAGACGCCACCCAAATCCTGTAGCTGAGCGCCTTTAGCCTAGTTCCCACGGCCTGTGGTTTGCCAAATCTCGAGTTGCTCGAGGATGCTTGTAATCGATCGAATTCCGATCTGTCGCAGCATTCCCGCGGCGCATGGCTTGACAAATGTTGAGTGGCCCCGAGCGAATCACTTCTCGTTAATACATCATTGCTAGACGTTCTTGACTAGTTTCATCTTGAGCGATAACGAGTCTTTACGTTCCCAGGGCGCGAGATTTGACGAACTCCAGATCAGATTTGCCAAACCACAGGTCGTGAGGATGGAGCTTTCCTTGATATCAAAAGCCACATAAATTTTGTTTACATACCTAAGCCACATTCTAGGAAAACATAGGATGTCCTCCTTCATACATGTTTGATAGTTGTTCAAATAAATTGGCTATGAAAGGAGACCGCATTAGTCAGCGTGATATGATGGGTATACTGTAGTAACTGTGGCATTCTATAGCATCTTTGTTACCGCTTTAAATCGATATCGCGTTTGTTAATGGTACGTTGAACTTCATTTCATATTTTCTCCAATTTTCTTTCTTCAAGAGTTTTTGCGGTAATTCCACGTTGGATCTTCTCTTCCTATCTCAGACCTATTCATACATGAAGAATAAGGTTATATTACAAAGTGCTAACATTATTATTTGCACCAAGTCGACACAATTGTAATTCATTTTTGTCTTTTCGTTCCTTATTTAAAACTTACTAAAGTAAACACGTCCATATATCATATCGACCCTCGTTGAAACTTATACAGACGCATACCTCCCTGACTAGCTAGCTTGCATGTAACGTAGTTTCCAACGAAATTACCTCCTCCCGCTGTGCCCCGTCGCATTACTTCAATACCCACTGCTACCCCCCTATAGTACGAGGAGGAATTAATTCCGAAATTCTATTACGCTGAAAAATGAACGCGCGGACCCTCCTGCCTCCTCGGCCCCACGGATATGGGAAAATTGACAAATTGATCTAATTTAAAACAAACTGAAAGTGCAATCGATAAGTTCGCATTTTGTAGGCGTCGGTTTCGGATATATTTAATAACTGGAAATAGTTCTCGGGTCCCCGCGAGAGAGCGCGCGATAGGGGGCGACTACTCCCTTCCGTCGCGTTCTCGCAACGGATAAGGTTCTCCCGATGAATGGGGACCGCGTTTTTATCGGAAATATCGCCTTCCACCATCCAGTTTTGCTTGTACGCTCCTTTGGTATCGGGGGTTTGCTTCGCCTCTCACCCCTAATATTTCATTTGTTAATTGTGTTAGTGCACAACTGCCTCGCGTACGTGCATGTATATGCGAGTTCCAATCAGCTAATTGCTGATAATTGTACTTTGCAGTGCTGCTTCCGTATACATGACTTGATTAAATATAAAATTTCACTTATTGTTTGCCTTCGTCGTATGCGCTTCGTATGAACGGTTGTATGCTTTAGGACGCCTCTGCTCTCATATTTTCATTGCCTATTTTATTTGCTTTTCCACAGTTTAATTTGCTCGCGTTTGTCCTCTTGTACCTCTATTTTATTAATCATCTACTTTATACTGTTAAAAGGGAATAAAAACGTAAAGCTGTACTATGCTAATTAAGTATGAATGATGGAAAACTTTTTTTTGTAGTGTACTTATGCTTTAGGAAGTAAAAGGGAAATAATAACAAAGGTATTTCTTCTTAAAAAAAAAAAAACTAGAACTTAGTAGTTTATCATTTTAGTTTTCGACCGTTTTTAATTTTTTCAAAATAAGCTTTATTTTTCTATTCCAAAATACGCTTCAGCAACTAAAATTATACCAATGTTGATTTAAAGCAAACTCCAATTCACAGCACAGCGCTTAGGATGAAAAGAAAATGAAAGATCCGTTACAAAAATTCCTGATTTAGATAGAAAAAAGATTTGAAACAATGACGAAGATTTAAATGTAATAAATTGTACAAACGCTTATGTTAGAACTGTTAGGCGAAGCTGAAAGGATGATGAAGAGTCTTCTGAAGAGAAATTACGCTATCTCAACAGGTGCAAATAAAAGAGAAAGATTTGAATTGCCAAGAACCTTGTTGTAATGAAGACTTCCGAAGAAATGCAGTATACTCAGGTGAAAAAATATTTGAGCCTCCTCTGATGATTGTAAAATAAGAGCATATAGGCCCCGCAGCAAACAGGAACAGAACAGCAGTTTTAGGGGATTGTTAACTCCAAAACATGCTGTAGTTCCTTATTTCTTGGGACCTAATTGAAAGGGCTATTGGAGCCTACCCTTTTGAAGCTATTGAAAATATCGCTTGTCAATACTAATGTCGATATTTGTCGAACTTAAAACCAAGATACAGCAAATGAGTTAGCAACAGCAATTTTTTGAAACTGACTCGAAAGATTTCTAATTGACAATGTCTAACAATGTCCCATCGGATTGGTTTCTATTTTTGGTAATTAGAAATTTGTCCACTGATGTGGTACAAATTTCTTCGCCGGCATTGCGAATTCTAACGTGTACGCAGCAGTCTTAAAGACGATGCTAGGATCCAGGACTGCCAAAGACAAGAGCTACTGAAAAAGATATCGTTGCTAAGCGCCTAACGATCAAGGAAGATCAACATGTCACGAATAGTGAGATTGGAACATTCTTAAGCATTGCAAAGACTTCAATCCGAAAAATTCTGCTTCATGAATTGGTTTTGAGAAAGTTAGTTCCATCACATCGTGATCTCAGAAGCTAAATTTGGTTATATGTAGATAGTCTGAGCGTTCGCGTAATATTATTTGTGAGAATATTTCTGGAATGTTGCCGGTCAAAAAATAACATAGACACGGATTCAAACCTTTGCCAAACGGGTGGTTCTTACTGATCATAGTAATCGATGCCTAGAAATAGGAAGTGTGCTTCATAACCAGATACTTCGATACTTTCTGGCAGCAGCGTCTGTTTCACTGCCGGGGTTAATGCCAAATTACTCTTGATCTTAAATAACAAACAAATGCGTGACAAACGTATTAAATGTTGAAAATCAGTGAAGATCGGTATATAGGCGCAATGTTGGCGTTTCTGCTGATGGAAACGTTGGAAGGTGACGCAGTGCTAACAACTCTATAAAAATCGACTTAAAATAGTTAATTTAGAATAACCAATAAATATGGATCCGAATTGAGATCTAAAATCCGACATCAATTGACCTTTTCTTTGAAATGATTTGGATGTGGTTAGGTAGGTCACGTCTCCAACTACGATCATCTTCTTGATATTACTATTATTTCGTCAGTGCTGGCGATTAATTAATAATATTGCTCTTATTATTTTTATCCCTCACCGCAGCCGAATTGCATAAAAGTTCTCCATTTGAAAAGAATATCTTTGTTTCGGCTTCCAGATTTTAATTTTCTTGTAAGAATCAAATTTTTGTCAAAAATATAAAGTGTTCACTTCTATTATTTAAACATGAAACTTACTATATTTTTTTTTGCATTTTCGGACAATAAAGGTATATATAACGAACATTCACATTATCTCGAATTATTTTATTCTAAACGATTTTCTTTTTGTTTCAGGTAAGCTAGCTCAACTTCGAGTGCGCCCCAAAGATGATTTAATCGCCCATAGTTAACAATTACCAAATACTAAAGTTGTAAGTCTCTCCAGTTATTTAAAAACGTTTGAGCATATCTTCTTTAAAATAGCGCAGTAATAACCGTAAAATCCACAACAAAATAAATTTCAATCCGTTCTCAAGCAATATTTTAATCTTTCGTCGTTATTAATTGGCGCGTACCTTTGCCAACACCTCGTCCAATTAGATAAAATTTCGTAAAATCCGAGAATACTTGAATACGCTTACAAAAAAAAAAATCGGGAATAAATACTAACCGCTTCGAACGGATTCTGTGTAAATATTGGCGGTGGGACGCTCAGCGGTGTGCCCGGCTCGTACGCCTGCGAGTTCTGTTCGCTTTTCTAAATTTATTATTTTCATATGTAAATGTGCTATATCGCTATTAATATAAATATTGTTTATATAAGTATGTCTGCTTTTCCCTCTGATTTATTACCGTATTTTTTTATTCGAGTATTTTTTGTCTGCACGTGTTTGATCTAAATATAAGATAAATGCTATCAATGACTTTTGATTTTAGTGTGGATTTAGTTGTATGAAGAGTATATTATGTGGCCATTTAACCCATTGTAACTTTGCCGTGGTACCTAATAGTTGGTGGTTTGAAACCTACAATTTTTTCAAGTTTACAGTGTTTTGGTTCTAACGTTTGATTGAATACTAAAACACCTAAAATTAATATTATTCTGACTATTAGCAATGAAAAAAGCCCCTAGATAAAACAATACACAGCAAATGCCTGATTTCTGACCGAATCAATAAAATATTTTTAATAACCCTGCTTGAGTGTAGGCTTTCACGACCGTAATCCATAGTAGCAAAGTCTTTCGGGTGTTGTCGCGTACTTGATGTTTGACTTGACGTTTCGCTGATCAAGATCAAGTACGCGACAACACCCGAAAGACATTTCTACTAATAATCCTGCTTATTTCATATTTTAAAATATTCAATTAAGTAGGACAGAAGAAAATGCATGACATGCAATGACATTCCACTAAGGTCTCATAAAGTTAGTTGTTTACCGGAAGAAACTTGAAATATTAGAAATTTGCAAGTTAGAAGAGCGAATTACATGGAAAACATTGAAAAGAATAAAAGATTTTAATCTTATCTTATCGTAATTGCTAAAAATCGCTGATTGAAAAAATAATATGCAGACATCTGTCTAAAAACCCTTCACTAATTGTACTTTCAAACTTACAATCAGCCAAAATTTTTATATTTTCTCCCCAACCATCTTCTGTTACTCTATGCGCTGGTTTAGACAACTCCTTACTACTAGGACTAAAAGATCATCAAAACTTGATGCTGTGTGAACTGCTAGACTGCATACCTAAATCGCTCTGGCAAAAGAAAATCTTGAGGAAAAGCTTAGGATGGCACAAAGAGCACGATTCATCATTTCAGCATTTTCAAAATTTAAACCCTTCAATTTTTTCTTTAAAATTCCAAGTCTTCAATCCTTATATTATGATCTCAATGCAAAGATTTTTTTTGGTTTACTACATTTTTCTTTTCCAAAGGTGGTTGCGGCTTAATTCCGGATGATTGAACGATTTCACAAAGTCCATTTATTCTAAAATAAAAACGAGATTAAAATTTGTCGGTGATGAACAAGGTAGCTTTGCGGCAACTGGACCTGTTTATGCGCCTCATGAGAAGGGGCTTGTGTTGCCTATCGGCTTCTTCGAAATTTGGCAAAACACGAAAGTATCTAATCGCCGCAGAAAAGTAATCATTTACCATAACTTATCCATCTTTGATGAACGTATATTTTTAGCAATTTAGTACTTAACCTATAGATATTTGTCAGTTCACAGAACGATTATTGACAGTCTATAAGTTAAAAGTGTTTTATTTAGAGAATGATATCCTTCCATCTGAACCGTCAGGGTTTCGGACGGATCATAATTGTGCTGCTGCTTTACTGAAAGGAATGGTAACGATCTTAGTATTGCTTGACTTCAGCAGCACATTTGATACCATAAACCACGACGTACTACTTTCCATACTGCGTTTTGCTGGACTTTCAGACTCTGCAACTAAATTAATCCACAACTACATTATCCATCGATATCAAGCGGTGAGGTTAAATAATAAGCTTTCTACTTTGAGGAGTTCCGCAGGGATCTATAACGACTCCTTTATTATTTACAATCTATACCAGTAACCTCCATTCATGTCTAATCTATTCAAAGTCATCATTGCCATGCGGATGACACATCTATATTTCTATCTGTATTTCCTGTCGTCCTTCCCAACTTGCTGCTGCTTCTAATTCACTGAACCAAGATTGGTGGAATACTCAACACATCACTCTCTCTCGCTTAATCTCCATAAATCGTGTGTGACTGTTTTCCGAAGTGGTAGGGTTGATTGTAGCATTGGCAATGTTGTTGTTAAAGTCAATGACATGATCTAGCCGAGTATGGTTGACGCGAGAAATCTCGGGCTTTATTTTGGATAATTCCCTGCGGTTTACAACTCATATTATCAAGTGTCTACTTTGTCCTTTTTTTCGGTCAAGTAGATCAGCATTAGTTGGACTTCGCCAATTGATTAATTTGTGAAGTACGTACAATTTGGTAGCAGATTTTGCTGGGAAATTTCAATTTCACCATTATTTGAACTTTATCATACTTCATATTTCATTTACTGAACAATCGTTTCTTTCTTGATTTTATCGACGTAATTAAATTTAATTCGCGAAATAAAATTTCACCGGATGGATTTGAACCTACGACAGCCGTCTGGCGAAAGACCGCGCTAACAACTACACCAAGAATCCTTTTAATAATCTTTTGAAAATTTCATTTGATTGTTTAATTAAATCTCTTTACGACGGTTAAATCGATAAAAAAACAGTTTTTCAATAAATCTTATTAGACTTAAAAATGGTGGAAGAAAAGAAATGGAAAACCTTTTGGATTCAAAGTAATTTGGGTCCAGACTGAATCGTCGTGACTTCCGAAAGAAAAAGGACGAAACGTATTCGTTTGATAAAAAGTCAGTCTGAAACTCACGTATAATTAGTATATTTTTCTCCGTCTGAATTGTAAGAAACGTGATTTAAATAAGCCGCACAAGACATCAGAGACAAACCGGCGAACCGAGAGCAAAAATACAAGAATATAATATATATAATACGATTAAAACCTTTCCTTTTTTGTTACGGTAAATACGATTATACCGGTACGGCCCGCGGAGACTTTAATACGAAATTACCGCGCTCCACGTATAAAAATAGGTACGCGAACGGGTGAAACGGTCAAACGGAAAAGAGAAGTTTATGGAGCCAAAACGAGAAACAAAGAAGTGCTACATACATACATCGCGTATAGCGGAATTACGAATAAACAATTTAATTTTATAAAATAATTATATAACGCTTTGTGACGCCACAGCGCAGTTATTTTATAAATTACATTAACCGGGACCTAATTAAATCGTAAATTGAGAACCAAGGCTCGCAACCAGCCTTATTATTTATAATATTTTATGTGTGCGTGTGAGATATCTTGTGGTACACAATTGCGCATATTTTTCTAAATAACGTCCCGAAATTTGGAAATTGATGGGAGCTGGTGATATGATTTCGTCGTCGTTGATAGTAATATGTAATACAGTTCGCTTATATGTGGTTTAGAACAGAATGAGAGCTGCGCTTAGATACTGATGATTTTTTTTTTCATGAATTTTAACATTGCAAAAAAAAACAACTGTCGTAAATTATATCATCGTGTCTGCTTTTGATATGTTGTATTAAAGGCACTGTAAAAATGTATGGAAGGCGGACGCCTAAATGGCTGATTTTTTTAAATAATAAGGAGAAACATGCGTTAGTAAATCATTCCATGGAATTTATTCTTGACATTTTTATCTTCTAATTTTCTACCTCATTTTCATTTTTACTATCTGCGGTAGTGAATTCTTCATCTGAAATTATAAAAACATTAGAATGTTCGTTTCCACCTACAAAGAGTGAAGGCCTGATTGACTGACTCGTCAACGCAGAGCTGAAACTATTGGAATCACAAACACGAAGTTTGAACAGTACGTTCCTTTTATGTATAGAGGCGCAATAATTTTTAGAAATGTAGCTCTTAATGCTTTAAAATAGGGGGAGCTCGTTTGGGAGTTATTTTTTTAATTTACAAAAAAATGAAATGTGGTAATTAGGTTTCTCGCTACAAACGACATGCAAGATTGTTCACCCCCAATTTTTTAGGGATTTTCCAAGAATGATAAAAGGTGGTTTTTCCCAGCTTAGAGCTTGGAGCTTGTACATACAACTTTTCAGGTTATTGAATTTAAATATTTTCAAATTTTTTTTTTAAACTTCATGGCATGGATTTCAATTAAAGGTACATCCTGAGCCCCTTGTAAAATTTTAATGAAAATAACACCTTTCAATCTGTGCATTTACTGTATCAGGAAATTCTTTGTTTAATGAATTACAAATTATGTCTTTTTCCCAAAAAACCAGCCTGCCTTTCTCATTTTTATGATTCTTAAAACTATTAAGCTTGAGGGCGGATGCTATGAAATGGTTACATATTTATTGTTTTTTTTAAACAAATTTACAATATTGCAGTTCACGAGTGGAATGCAAGTGAACAATTACATTTATCACATATACTTGCATCTTTTGTTCTACGAAGATCGTCTGAAAAGCTTCAAGCTTCATCAAAAATATTCTGGTAATATAATTGCGCATGTTGCTTTTGAAAATCTCAGCCGTTCGATGCTCAGTTATTGTTTAACAGTAAATGTTACCGATTCTGTAAAAATTGAAAAAAAATCAAATATCCAGCCGTCATTGAATTCTTGCATTTGGAAGTATTGGGCGCTGTTTACGTGGACTCTGCACCATCGTTTATCAGAATTTTGACGTCGATTAATAACTGCAGATGAAACTTGATGGTGGATAAACTACCTTCGGCCTTCCTGACAGGATTTCTCAAAAAGTTGATTATTTTTACTGATAATGGAACACAGAGTTTTCCATTTCCATAGAAGTAAAGCAATCTAAAAAGTTTCCGGGCTAATGATGAAGCTTGTTCCAGAGTTTTCAAAAAATAAAAATAAAATAACAATACTGTATGTTTGTGTGATATGTCAATCTCGTTTTTATTATAGAATAGAAACAAGAACCTCTATAGAGAGGTTCCGACGGACATTGTTTAAGGCCACCTTTTTACTAAAGAGTAACTTTTAAGGTCTTCTTTGTTATAACTTTTCATGTTGAAATTACATTGTTAATAATGCATTTTCAGCATTTAATATCTCAAAATCATCCCTATAATAATAGATTTAGATGGCATTAGGCTACGCTAGGGCTATTTTGATAGTGCATTTAAACAAATAAACGAGCGTGTATGTCAACATAACACACCCGACTATAACTATACGAAGCGAGAGCAAGATATTTCTGTTAGTGTCAAACCTGACTGCTTGCCTGCGCTTACGTCTACGCTTACGGGTTTTGCTTAATATTTCTTCGCATTTATAACATAATTTAAGTGCCGATATGGTATGGCAGCGCGACTGGAATGGGAATTTAATTATTTCGCGAAAACAGTAAATTTGTCAGCGTCAATGCCGTTAACGTTTCGTACTTGCACGTGTATGTATTCGCGCCGTTCTGTTGTAAATATTTAATCGATAAGGTCATGGGTGGTATGCTTCGTTTGCGGGGGAAATATAATAAATTGCGCTCACTAAAATTGACACAAAATATTTTAACATCTGTTCAAAATATGTTCGGGAATTCGTTTTCTTTTGATTATCGATGATGTTACTTTAACGACCAGCGTACTTAATAAGACTCATTCTTCATTTGGTTCAGGATCCTTATTTGTATTCATTTGTTTGAAGTTGGGAGGTGGTGATGACGTAAATATGAGATCAATTATAACGATTCGATTCCCTCGTGTATTTCCGTTATTTAGGACAAGTTACAGGACAAAAGAAATCAACAAAACCAATACTGAAACTAAACGTGTTCCGGGTTTGAACCGTGTCATGTCGTTGGTTAAAATAAAACTCGACGTTTCGCCCACAATCGTATGGGGCTTCTTCAGGAGAGTGATGGCAACAGTTAGCACGGTAACTCAACGTGTGAACCATGCCAGAGGCGAAAACCAACTGCTGTCGCCTCTTACCGTGACCACTGCTTCCCGCTGAGTTAGTTTCGCCTCTGGCGTGCTTCACACGTTGAGTTACCGTGCTAACTGTTGCCATCACTCTCCTGAAGAAGCCCCATACGATTTTGGGCGCAACGTCGAGTTTTATTATTTTAACCAAGGACATGACTCTGTTCAAACCCGGAACACGTTTAGTTTCAACTGACTCTGGCCGTGGAAGCCTAAATTTTTATTTAAAAGCAATACTAATAATAATAGCATATTTATATTTGTCCTAACAAATTTTACAATCCAATAACAAGGCATAAATTAACATAAGTATGAGTGATACCTTGCAAAATACCGAGAAGGAACAAAAGCAACACCAAATGCATCATTTAACCATGGAAAAAAATGTCGGTAAAGTTCGTGTTTGCGTGGAATCCAAATGTTGTTAACTTATCTAGCCGATAATCGCAGGACGCAAAACATCGTCTGAGGCAAGAGTTGGCGGGGAACAGAAATAATTGGTGCTAATCTTACATGAGAGATAAACCTTTGATGGGTAACGGTCGGTACCAAGCACTAGGAACCTACTTCACATCTTGCCCACCGGGATATAGGCCGCTCAACTACCGGTCTCTCAGGGCCTAAGCCAGCAAGTACTGGCTACTATCAACCAGCGGCGGAAATGGAACTGACCGGATAACGGAGATTGCCAGATCTAAACTCTACCCAAATCGTGCCTGCCCGGATGTTCGTTACGCAGAAAACCGGGGATTGAGTCAAACCATGACGTCTAGCTCCAGGCCCTAAGGTCCAGCCATGGAGCTCCTGGCATTAGAATGAATTCCAAGCATTCCTGAACCTGCCGTATGTACTTATGCCCCCGCCACACCTGTTACTCTGACTGCGACCAGCCACTCATAGCAACATAGTTTCTAGTTTGAAAAGCATTGCTGGAATGCCTCATTAAGTGCCGTTTTAAGCTTGATCTGTGATTTTGTCTTTATCTTACTTACTCTTGAAAAACATTGTTCTTTTAAGTTTGGGAAAAGGAAGAAGTCGCAAGTTGCGGCATTACAGTAGTGTAGTGTTTCGCTAAAAACTGTTGGATGGTGAAACCGGCATGCGCCCATACATTAAAGTTGTGCAAATGTCACGAACTGCCTCTCCAAGTTTGTATCGTTTTTTTCTGGATTGACTCAAGTAAATTGCGCAAAACTTGTAAAGTAGTACTCCCTTCTTATTATACGGCCAGGCGGTAAAAACTTTTTCTACGTCTTCATCACTGGCGTGCGTGCGAGAAAGCCCATCATCTTCGATGTCTTCTCGGCCTTCCTTAAAGCCTTTGTACCATTCATAAACTCGTGGTTATGATTTAGTATTGTCGCCAAAAGCATTCTTTAACATTTTGAATGCTTCGCTGTACTTAATTCTGCTTTTAACACATTTCAGACAAATTCTTTGATCCGACATTTCACCCCACAAACAGATCGTCACACACACTGAACTACGACCTGTTTATTCGCTCGTCAAATACAAAAAAAAAACATCGCAACTGCATGTGGCGTTAACAGTGCTGCCAACACTTGCAAAGTGTACTATAACATACGACGATTTCTACGGTTTTTAGTCTATTCTATAACTCGCTTCCGAATAAGGCGCCCCATTTCAATGTAAGTTACACCTCGAAACCCTGATTCTATACCGCTACGCTCACACCTCTTACAATCAAAACACGTTAGAATATACAGCATGTGCCCAAATATGGGGCGCATGATCTGCGCTAATTGTGTGTCTATATTTCGTGCACATGGTGATTAAAGTGTTAAATACAATTTATTTTCCATCGCCACCGTTTTGTAGCTGAGAAAACAAATCTTCTGCATTGAAGATACGATTCTTTATAATGCTACTTTCAACGATAGCAATTTTATTGTGCCTCGACTTACCTTCATATAACACAGTTTCTTGCTCAACTTGCGTCCCTTTTTATATGGAAAAAAAAGAAACCATATTAAAAATCTGGTTGCATCTGATTATTACTACGTCTAAACCGTATGCTATGGGGAACAGCCTAAAAAATTCTTTCATTTATTGTAGATGCGGTAGTTTGTATGCTTTAACCCTATGGTGCAGTTAAAAAAAAACTATATTCAAATATACTTTATGGATTATGTTGTGCTGTTGGACGAAGCGTCGGGTTAAGGAACACACAATTGCACTTCTATGCATCGATTACTACGATCATTAGCAGACCCTACTAGAATTTTGACGAATCTCCAATCTCCAGTAACCAAGAAGAAAGCATGCTCTGATTTTTATTCGAAATCCGTAATCAGATCGAAAGGTAAGCAGGCTGACCGTTCGAATTTGTAAGGCCCGGATTTCGAAATATTGACATGTTAATGAGTTCTCCCAAAAATATGTTTCACAAAGTTCCACCTGAGAATAACTATAAACAAGGATCTATGCCCTTTTTTACCTTTGGCTTGAACACCAACGCTGGGCGATGTGGCTACCATGTTTTCGCAGAACTTTGGTTCTTTGAAAACGTAATTTCGCATTCGCACGATGATGCTCAAAATGCAAAGATGTTTTGGAAAAACAAACCTTCCTTGAGCAACTGAAATTTATTGAAGCAAAGCATAATCGAGATGGATCACTTTAATTCTAGAAGAATTAATTAGTCGGGCCTCATATGCGTATAAGACATGCCAAAATGTGTCAAAATTACATTTTCTCCAAGTCCTTTATAATAAAATGATGAAACAGCAACATCGTTACGAAATTATCGTTAAACCTAACACAATTATCATAATATAGAATACGCGTTCTTAGAACTACACTATCGCATTTACGTGTAACATGTGCCAGCAAACCTTATCTTATTTCGCTAACGATATTTTATGAGAAATCTACGGCGACAGTTACTTCTTTTTTTCTTCTATTTTCGTATTTACACTCGCGTTCGCACACATTCGCATGTTTAACGAGTAAAAAAGCGATGGCGGATATTATATAAATATAAATATCGCATGTCCGTTGCAGTTTGAATTTCTTGTAACGACGTTGTTTTATTTGAGTGAATTAAATAAAAAGGAAAAAAAAAAGATGACGTCAGGGTACTTATTTTCTCACATGGTACGTACACTACCACCCATTAATTTTAATAATACTCCAACGCCGCCTATTACGTAATTTATGGTAGATGTAAGGTTCGAGTTAAAGTGACAAAACGAATGAAAATGTTAAGGTTGGCGTGGGAGTTTATAAATCGATAAGCTTCAAGTTTTGCCTTATAAACGACGGATGTAAAATGATTTTTTTTTTTATTAATCTTTTGATCCATTAGAAAACATAGACATGCGTATTCTAAGTCTTTTAATAGAGGATGAATCTTAAGCTTAATACCAACTATTCCACAGTCGTAGTCCAAAAGCAATCTGGAACGACTATAAGTTGGAAAATAATCTGAGAATCGCTGTGATTGTTGAAAACCATTCAATACCTAAAATAAGGAGGAGTGAGGCAACATCTGGAAGACTCTTCTAAACACATCTCTCTAACACAGCTCGAGCTAACTAAACAGTCTTGATCCCTAAACTTGTGCAGTGCGGAGTGTACCGATACTTTAGTGTTGTTTACCATACTACAGCACAGTCCTCGCTATAATTATTAAGCGATGCTTAATTTGAGAAAGTATTTTAAAAATAGATTAAATTTATTCTCTGTGTTTAGCGAAAGACCTTACTTTAACTACGAAGACCAGGGGGGATATGTTTCCCCATCATTCGTCGTTAGCTGGAGATAAATGTACCAGTTGAAAACCCAGAGGCAGAGTGAGGGAAACTACGCGCCATGTAACCTGTTGCAGAGTCAAAAAGGGCGCTGGAAGAGCGTCATTGTACAGCATTAGTCATGTCGCCAACGACAGCGCTTTTAAATGCGGTGTTTTTCCATTTTTTTTTCATCAATTTATGCTAGTAAGCATGCACTTACAACTTTTAAAGGAGCATACACAGCATGAGTACAAAATGAAGAACATCGATGCTGAAGGCTTGATTATTAATTTTACGAGAAAAGTTATAGTCAAATGTTGAAGAACTAATTATTTACTCTTCTATTTGTTGTTGATGTCATCTACTAAGTCTATGATGTCATTGGCAATTTTTTTGAAATAGTAAACCGTACGTTTTGTGTCAAAATTGAATAATACTCTTGTTTTTTTTTGTGATAGTGTAAACATTTCTTGGGCTTGGAGAAGAAAGAAGGACTCTAAGTGGTAATTTCGCAAATAATTGGTTCTTCAACATTTGACCAGAACTTATTCTCGTAAAACTAATAATGAAGGATCCAGTATCAATGTTTCTTATTTTGTACTCATCCCGTATACTTTTTGCAAGAAGTTATTGTCCATCCTAAAACATTTAAAGAAATTTTTAAATACAGGATCGAAATTTTTCTATATTTTCTGCATAAATGGCTGTTATCATTGTTCTTCTGGTATACTTTGGAACCCTTTAACTTTTGCTTTCAGCTTCTTACTAACTATCCACAATTACACAGCAGTACTATAGCGTGTACTTAGAGTTGGTAAATATTAAAGGCCATTTATAACCAAAAATGAGGAGAAGTGAGATTGTTAATCATGATAGGGAATAAATGTTAACAACATATTGAATTAATGCTTGAAAATTAACAAATAGCATTTGTTAATTTTCAAGCACCATTAACCGCGGTATACTTTCCAATTTACAACTATTTATGATTCTTCAAATAAAGTTACCTTCAACTTAATTTATAAACAAAAATCTCATCATCAGATAAAGCGGAGATGGCATTTTCCTTTGTTGCCGGCAAAATTGACTAATAATAAGCTTTATTTTAGACAGAGCTTAATTTATGCGCCTAAAAAAACTTTGGCGATTCTGTGAATTAAAAAATATTCCCTGAATTTGAAGTCTTGAAATGGTGCTTTAATCATTGCGTGACTGGTCGTTCCTGGCCTTAGACTAAAATTACACGATTACAATACTAAATAAAACAATTCTGGTTAGCACTGTTAGATTTATTTGTACGAAAGCGTAAATTTCAAATTTCACGATTTAAACCTTCGTAAATAAAAAACGTTGAACTTTTGAACACTTCTAGATCCCTGAAATAAATAAAAAATAAATTAGCAGAAAGAAGTATGTCACAAATCGCTGCATCTTATCATTTAACGATATCCAGACAGCGACAGGAAGCAATCAATAAATTCTAAAAAATGAAAATTCGTGTCAAGGACGTAATATTTAAATTGAAATTTTAAAATACACGATGATGGCGTATAATAAATCTAAGTGAGACCTCCTCTTCCTTGCAGCGATTCAGTCGGGTTGGCGTTAGTTGCATGCATGTGTACCGGTAGCAGCCGATGACTACGATTGTATTATTTATTCTGACAGTCCAACATCGTCGCAATATATTAGCGATGAATGCTCCATGTCTATTTCGCGTTCGTAAAATCTCGGAAAAAAGCTGTGGTATTAAGCACTGATTAGATATGAAAATAATAAATTTTGTTGATTTGTTTATGGGTATGAATTGGATCGACGAAACCAGAATGTGCTCATAAATAAATCACGTTTGATTACTTGCATACTGATGATTATATGGGAAGCTATTAATATACTAATATACAGGGTGATTCTAAATAAGTGCGACAACATGAATCATGAATTAACAGTTTATACGGCACAGGTCGGTGTCGTCTCTAAACTTGCTCAATCTCAACTAGATCATTTGTCATTAAAGGTGACTACGTTTGAATACACGAATAGAATTAGTGTCTTTAGGATAAACCAATGAATATAACTAAGACAGAATATTCGGTACTGCCGAATGTAAATGTGCCGTAATCGTGTCGATACTGTTGTCGGTAAATGTGAAAACTTCCATTGACGGGTGCGCTCCAAAATATCAATTTCAATAGGAGTCTTATAAACCAGCGATGTAAAGTGGCCCCATAGAAAAAATTTAAAAAGCTTTAATGGAGAGTCTAACCCACCGATTTGGATACACACCGTAAAAAACTCCGGAGGAATTAAACCAAAATGTGCTGGACCACAATCGTGGAATCTTAACCGATACCGGACTCCTTTCAACAGTATTGGCAGCTCCTCAACAATCAAATGGCGGTGTACTGCTCCATTCAATTTTATAGGCGAAAAACGCAGACCTATGTAGTGGCTTCGAACAATTCCGGGCCATACATTAACAGAGAATTTGTTGATAACGCACATTCATTGTTCCTTCGGATTTTTGTGCGATCTTATCTCTTATCCATTGACACAATTCTAATCTGCACGAAGTCGCCTGTTAAAGGTGTTTGTACACGTCAAATGATTTAGTTGCTGATTCCATACTGCAGACTGATCTGTTCGTATCAGAAGCAATGTGTCTGGTGTCTATAATAGGATATTCCTCGATTTTATTCCACTTGTGGAGTTATCAGCCAAATAGTTTTTAATTTACCGTTACACTAAGGCGCGGCTGAAGGGGGGCAAATATGGAATGATGGCGATTTATCGAATTAGCATTGGGAAGACTGTGCAACATTACACTACATTACATTACATCACTACTGGGTAGCACCCTATTACAGAATATTACGAAGGAAAAGATATAAACTGAATTAGTTCCCCATAAAAATATCTTCATGTATCCTCTTAACATTGCCAACACTTGAGCTTAAATAATATTGAAGCGGGACAGGAATAAACGATTGCTTTGCAAGGTCAGTTAGAGTATAGATTCCTTATGATTAGATATCCTTTGTTTTTATAAGTAAACCATTTTGAACAGACGTTAATAAGAACTTTTCTGATCAGAATAGCCCAAAGAATCAGGCTTTTCAAGTCTATGTCATGTATTTAAAATTTGCCCCATATTTAGCGAAAAACTAAATTTTGGCCGTTTCGACGCATGTATGAAAAGGTTATATTTTTCATGAAAAGCTTATATTTTTCAGCAAAATTAAAACTCAGATTAACAAAGCTATGCTTGCATAAACGCAGGCGATACTTAAGCTACTATATTTCACTGACGAACAAAATTAATTCCAACAGTAAATAACGAAGTACAGATCCTCTACTTATTCATAGTGCGTATGTACATATATTCTTTCTTGGCATAAACTCTTTCGACATCAAAGACATTCGCTCTCGCGAAGCAGATCGAATATACTTAAAGAAGAATTTTAAGTCAAATGAAATTTATGCATTCCCCGTTAGAATTTTTGTTTTCAAGTTCTTTGATGTAAATAAATGTATTCTGACGGAGAATAATAATATTTACTCAATATTGTCTGGCAGACAGTGCCCTCCTCCTCTTCTTGTCTTTCTTTTTCTGCTTCCATCATCGTATCTCATCTTAAAAATATTTCGTTTCATTTATTTCTCGGAAAACTAATATTTATTTAAAGTATGGATGGCATTTATTTCTTTCAATGTATTCCATATATTATATTATACAGCTGTATTTTCTGAAGATGCATGTAATATCTACAGATACACTGACGTCGGAAATGTTTTGAACATATCATGATCTTAGTGGATAATAAAATTTTTGAAATTTTTATCTATGTACATCAATAAATACATGTTAAAATTTTATTTTCTTCATCCCAATATTTAAATATCACGTCCATCAGAAGTCCTTCGTTGCTATCAATGCATATTTGAGTACGTTTTAGTAATGAGCAAGACCGTACCGGTTAAGACTGATCTCCACGTCCTGGAAACATCTCACGCAGAAGTTTTCTCCGTTCTTGCTCGTTTTATCCTCATCTACTGATTCTCTCTGTGATCCGTGTTCTAATTGTTTTGCTAAACGAGGCCATAGCAACACGAAATTTATGTTATTACGTGTTAATCATCGCATCTCTTTCAATCTGCTTTATACAAAATACTCTCTGAGCAATTAACCAACGCTTCATGTTGTAAGATATGATAAATATATGCAGATGCGCGGCACATGGACGGCAGTCTCTTCCTCCTCCTGACAGGATCTACGCGCTATTTCCTCTGTCAGACCCAGTTTGTTCATGTGTTTCTTCAGCGTACAGTGTCCTGTTAGCAGGTTCACTGGGGCTAGTTATTCCTGGACGTTTAATCTTAAACATCCTGATAGAAACAAATTAGCGAAAAAATATATGAAAAGCATATAAATACAAATTTTGAAAAATTCGGTGGGACAACAAAATTTGGTGTATACATTCTAAGAGCAACAAATTAATAACAAAATATGTCGTCTAGCTCGTGTTGAGATCTGCAGGGGCTCAAAAATTACAGAGGGTGGCTGCGTTAGCTTAATATTAAGCTAGCGTAGTAGCCATCGTTTTCTCGGGAACGACTGGAGCAACAAAATTAATTCTTGGGTAACAAATTAGCAACAAACTTGTTTGCTGGTGGGCTTATGAAGCGAGATGTTCCTGTTGAATCCGGTAGAGTTTATCGTCCACTGCAATAGAAGCTAAACAAGCTAACAAACTAGAATCTCCATTTTCATGATTTGTTTTCAGCACTTCATCCTCTCTGAGCCATAGGTTTTTCCTTGATTCATGAACAAATTGTGATGACATAGCCAGAACGCCAAGCGTCTTAAAGAGATAGTATCGACAGTATGACAGTAAATCAAATTTCCTCAAGAACGATGATGGTGTATCCTGCACATCTTGACATATGATGGACAGTAGAAGGAGTATCATCCTATGAATTACATGTCGATCCATTGGCCGAATAACCTTCACATATTCATTAAAAAAGAGAAACGTCAAGACTATCAAAAGCAGTAATAATTCCTGGTATGCATGATTAAAAGTATAAATTTTCATAAACAACAGTGTATATCTAAACGTCCATAGTATGTGTTCGATATTTATGTATTAAAAGCATTGCGAAGAAAAATATTTGGAATAATTTTTCTCAAAGAATAAAAGCTTTAGCAATATTAAATTATCGATCAACCCGTTCGCTTGCTTACAGTAGCATATATAGAGCACTTTTATTTTACTGCTATCTGTAACATCGCGCCATCATACTTCTAAACACTAAAATCATTAAATCGAAAATCGAAAAGTAAACATAAAATCTTCAGATGTTAGTTGCGCAGATATATAGCCGTTATTTCACCAGCAAGTTAGTATTTGTTTAATAAAAATTTAATTACCGCTTTTTTTTCGGCGCTCTCTCGCTCCTCCCAAAACGCCGGGGTTTACATTTTAATTTATAGTTAGTAAAATTTTTCGGTTATCGTTTCTATTTTCGAAAGATGGCGCGTCGGCTAGTGTAAACCCAATTTTAACGAGCCTAATACGGCTGGGTATACTCGTATAGTAGAGAAGATGAAAAAAAAAAAAAAAAAGAAATTCTATTAAATTTAAACTTCGATCATCAAAGCGAGTATTATTGGCCCTGTTTACAGTTTAATTCTTCTCGATTTTTTTCTACACAATTTCTTTTTTACTACGTCTTTACGGCACGCTAATATCAATTGATGTACGAGGGTATTCTGAAAAGTTTCAAGGCTCAACGTTACTCGTTTATAATTGCGCATGCGTTGAAAGATACATTCGAAAATTTCTGTCATGTTGGACGCTCAACTCTGTACAAATGGGAAAAATTGAATATCTACTTTAGCTAGAAAATTAGCACATTATAATCTGTCCACTAATAGTATTAAACGTATTACGTCTGTCCTCAGTGATAGATTGTAGTTGGTAAATTTCAATAATGATTCTTCAGACATTCTTACTATTAAGCATGGAATACCTCAAGGATCTGTTCTTGGTCCTTGGCTATTTTTAATTTATATGAACGATTTAGAATATGCGATCACAATACAAATTTTATCCTTTTTCCAGACGATACAACAGCTCTTAATTATAATCGATCTTTAGATAACCTTAAAAAAGAAACTGATAGTATGAATATAAACATCAAAAATTGGTTTTCTGCAAACAAGCTTAGCATTGATCTAGAGAAAACACAGACACTATTATTTACATTACGACCTTTCGAAAATGTTTCACAAAATGAACCTGTTAAATTTCTAAGTGTTTATTTGGATGAAACTCGCACTTGGGAAAGTTATGTAGCCTTATCCAAAAAATTGACATCGACAATTTACTCGATACGATCTTTAAGTTCCAAATTAACAGTTAATTCTTTAAAACGTGTTTACTATGGTCTGTTCCAATCAAGTATGTCATATGCTGTGTTGAACTGGGGCCATTCGTCTCATTCTAATAAAATATTTGCTCTACAACGTAGATGTACACTGCCGTTCAGTGAAGTTCGGTCATACAATAAAAATCTATTATATCACATTGTATACAATTATTAATACATAAAATTAGAAAAACATTAAGCATATACTCTTTTCTAAGGGATTAAAGCCATAAATTATTATGTAAAGTAGAAATATTGCGACAACCACAATAAAGTCCCTTTTATTATCATCTCAAGAATTTCTCGGAAGTACCGATCTTTTGAAACGGGTCGTTTGGGGATTATTAACGAACAATACATTTAGGAAATATACCGCAGCATCACTCTTGTTTATTTATCACAGGCGTAGAGATATAAATTTGCTGCCTTTTACTGTTAAACGTGTGTTGGTGTGCATCTGTCGTTTCTGCGCGGAAGTTTTAAGAAAATTTACTTCAAAATGGCACGTGGCAAGCCTACCAGTGTAGAAAAACGTTCACGCATTATTACGCTGTTTGAAGAAGGATATTCGGGGCGACAAATTGCCGAAAAAATAAATATGAGAAGTTCAACAGTGAATGACATCATAAAGCGATATCGGACAACTGGAACTATAGAAAATCG
>LR737398.1:2422184-2476146 GCA_902655005.2 Marronus borbonicus | reverse complement strand
CAGCTGTTGTTTTGACAAAACTAATACGTGTTTTGATTAAAGAAGTCACGGTCCATTTGCTCTTTACGCTGAACTACACGCTTTTCCGGTGTTAAACGCCTAAAAAGTGATATACGATACACTTATACTTCCGGCGTAACAATTTAGCAAGTTTCGGATAAAATATGTTCCGGTATAATGACGTTTAATACTCCGACCTATTCGGTTTTGTTGCGTTCATCGCCCATTTCGCGCATTATTCGCTTGTGTGTGTTTTTTTTTGTCGTTCGGTTATTTTGTTACAGTTACCCCACGAACTGCGCTGGCGGGGCAGGCATCGTCCGCGTAAAACTATAAAATATAGGCGATGCGTTTAAACGAAATTTAATTAAACAACTTTTATATCTTTCTGGCCGTAAAAACTGTCGCAATTACTACAATGTATAACAGAAAAGACATTAATTCCGCACATTTGATTCGACACTATAGAATATTGCCGCGGCGGCATATTGCTGCTGAACGGTAGCGCCCTCCCGCTCCTGGTTTCTGTTATACGCTCGCGGTGACTGATAGAAATTATTGCTGCGATATTAATTTTCTCCGTATACACATACATAGTATGGTCATTATTAGAATAAAAGGGAAATAGGCATGTTATGCATTATTGTTGTCTTTAAATCTTCAATGTTTGGCTATCTACATTTGTTATGCAACATCGATTTGTACGTAATAGTACTTATCGATTTGTACGTAACTTTATTCTTGTCCCCATCGCTAAGTCCCCGAAATCGGGGGATTCGCCCGGTAAAAAAAGGTGCGTTGTTCTTATATCATGATACGCTTTCAGCCTCCGCGGTTTCATCGAAATCTGAGTTTTCGGTTTGCTGTTGTTCCCTTGTAATATTCCAGACATCGTTGTCGGTCATCACTGTACGATCTACCCATGAGAGTACGCGAAATCGTGTTGTATCTCGCGAAAAGCGTTGTCCGTTACCGTTGAACCGGCGCTCGGCGTACCGCCTCCTTTGATGTGATGACATTTGATTATGTTGTAAAAATGGCATTTCGCCGACAGACGGACTGCGTTTACCCATAAATCTTCTCGGAAATTAGATTTACACAAATTTTAACACGTTTCGGAGATCGGGCCCGCAGAGAGGAACGCGCCCAAAGTAAATAATCTTTGAATATTGCGGTTATTTTAAACACGCGCGAGTTGCGCGCCTCCAACTGTTTATTTGAGCTGGCGTCGAGAACTAATTCTCGCGCCCGTTTAATGGTATTTATTAATGGATTGTTTATTAATGTTTAGTTTATTTCATTATAATAGTACGCGCTCTATACGCTAGTGGACTACACTCGCTATAGTCGCCGGAGGAGACGAGAGAAAGACGGTACGGCGCAAGGCCCCCAGCTTAACATCAATCAGGATCAGCGGCCGATTCCGATTCATCTGTTAATCGCGCGCCTTATTGGCTCGTTTCGCATTAAATCGGTCGACGAGCGAAAAAGATAAATCGAAGAAAAATAAACTCGCCTTTTTTTAACTCTCGAATGCCATCTTGTTTTAGTGCGATCTGTCGATTAAATATACGATTAAGAGCGCTCTCGGGAAATTAATTCCTTCGCGCCTTCGGCCGGTATTTATAAACAACGTATTTATATGGGGATGGAAGAGATCGTTACGTTTATCTCTTAGCCTGCCAAAAGAGATATATGTATGTATATATGAACTAACGTACATATGTATGTAAGATATCCTGCAAACTGTTAAAGATAGCGGATTTGCTTTTCAACAGATTACAAGTCTCTTGTGTAGTTTACATCAATCATCAACTAAAAATGGTTCAGAAGATTTCTTTTTATCATCTTTTAATGTTTTGTCGTGATCGATGGTGTCGAATGTTTACGCTTTTCTCATCCTCCATCTTCATTCTTCGGACTACCCTCGTATTGTTAGGACATCACCTCTACTCATCACCATTTTTTTTCATAAATTATGGGTGGGCTGATACGGTACAAGTATCTACAGGCTTTTCGGAAAATCACGAACAAATGAAACAAAATTTAAAAAAATAATTGCAAATAATAATTGTGATTTATTTACACTTGTTTTTAATATAAAAATTTCTTTAAATTTATGCGAGCGGCACATACTTCGTCGCAACTTGAATTCACTTCCTCCATTAATCGTGATTCCAGCAGACTTCCACCAACTGATGAAATCCTATTATGCGCCCGTGCTCAATTTACATTCCAATAATAATACTTTCGGAATAACTTTTTCCCTAAAATTATTTCTTTTAATTAATCCGGTTACCCAATGATGCGAACTTCCCGACCGTTTTACGTACGGAACGGACGCAGCGAAAAATATTCAAACTTAATCCCTTGTAGAGTAAATATCAAGCAATTTATTGTGACAAGAACGAATTAAAAAGTTTCTCTCGTCTCGCGAACGTACGATTTTTTTTCTCTTTCGGGAAAGCCGTATAAAAGCCGATTATTAAATAAGCTTTTTTTCTCTTTAGAACAAACGGGAACGGGGACGCTTTGTTTAATTAAGAGAGTGCCCGATGGTGGAAGCGCGCTTCGGCGGTTATTGAAAAATATATATCGGAATAACAATAATAAAAAAAAAGCCGAAAACTGGCGCCGATGCAGAAAAGAAAATAAAATGGGAAAGCCGCGCAGAATGGGAGGAATACGTATATTCAACTTTGAATCGAGGAAAACGATGGTCCGGTTACGGAGGTAGGAGCTCCGCCTCTCGTAATTTATTTTTGCCGGCGTTTTAAATGTGAATTTAATGTATCGATAACGGTTGCTCTAAGTGCGAGAAGGACCTGCGTAGGTACTCCAGGTATGCTTCCGTTTGAGAAACGGAGAAAGCGATAAGAGATGAACGCCGAGAAAAATAACAGTGGGATCTTAGTCTCGACGAATACAATTGAAAACTTGCATAAATACATAAGCGACTATAAACTAAACGGAGCGTATTTCCATATATTTTATTCCAATATAGCCTTGGAAATGAAATAAATAAAGCGATGGCTTCCAGTATCTGCGGATGTATGTATATGAGTTGCTGCATATTTCATTTACGTGCATATGCGTCTTAAAGATAACGTAGGCAATGGAAAAACCAATGAGGATATATCGTTTGAAGGATGCCTCAAAATCGTCAATTGTGGACCAGACAGGCTGGATTAATCTTATTAGATTAAATATCATAAAATTCTTGTAAATAAAAGTTCCCAAGTTTGCAACTTTGCTTAAGAAATTGCATAGAAAAGAGTACAAGCTTGCGACTTGAATTGTCCACTTTGGTGGTTATGTTTATGTTTATTGTGAACTACAACTTCATTGATTCATCGGTCTTGACTTCAGTGTTTTTGCTGCTAACAATGTCCTGGCAATCGATATAATCGATGAGTTTTAAGTCAATCGGACAGCTATGAAGCACACCCTCATCGATCATATCATCATCAAGCTTTGACATTTTCGTCCGGAAGATTCCAGAGGAACAGCAAGACATGTCGGGTACAGCTGACAACATTCAGGCTGCAATAGGTCGAATAAATAGTGTCACAAAATTAGCAGAAACTTATGTTTATTCGTCTCATGAGTGCCTACTGGTTCCCCCCAAGAGTCGACAAAACACGAGTCTGTCTTGTCTTTGCTAATTTCGTGGAGCGCGCGGAAAGTGCATATTTGAGATTATTTTTGAGGAGCTGCTTCAACAGCCTGATAGGTGCAACTTCTGATTCAGACATGATGCTTTTCAAAGGAATTAGAGAAACCTGGACGAAGATCGAACGTTTACATAACTGGTAGCAATGAAATATCCGATTAAGCCCTCTCTACCATGAATTCTTGAATTCCTTGAATACCACTTTTCTACGCAGAAGCAACCGCAAGATAATAACCGAAAATGGTTGAAGTTAACGATGATTTTCCTTAGCGGCTCTCCGAAGAATCGAATATCATTTCGTGTTTCACAAGCTGTAAGTCATGCTAAGTGATTGATAGAAACAATTTGTGCCTTTAAAGTACATATTCCTATTTCCTTGCTCGAGTGTACATTCGAGCCTGGTTCCTGTGATTAAAGCAATTAAAGCAACCTATCATGATTTTCTCTTGATTCAGAGCTCAGTAAGGCGGCTACTCCGCAAAAAAAAAACTGACCATCTCTGTTACTTAGCTTCCGAAACTGTGTCTTTCTTCGATAAAGATCCTTCAATATGGAAGGCCGATGCTAGTTATAAAGATGGAATTGAAAAACTTGAGGAGATTTGTTGTGAGATGTCAAACTCATTCAGGAGAAGACCCTAAAGAATACTCAACTGCTACTAAATCCTCTCTTAGCAACAAATAATATTCAAAGATTGTTCGTCATTATCTTATGTCTCTTTCAACTTAGAAAATTTAATTCTGAGTGTTTTATACAATTACTGGATTCAGCTGGATCTGTTCACGTACATTTCTCTAAGAATAACAAAGAAAGTGGTAAAATAGACCGCTTTTTCGGGTATTCCAACTTCAAGGCTTTCGAGGATCGCTTAACATTTGTTCCATAAAGCCGAAGTTTTGCACACCCAGTTTTTTTTGTTCTTTGGAGCAAAATTAGGGAATGGGAACGGTGAATTGGTTTCTTTCTTCGGAAAATTACATAATTCTTGTCCAGGGTAGGCTTAATTTTCACTTTGTTCGCGTTTTCAAGAAGGCTTGTTACTACCTGTTTCGATCAAGAAATTTTTTTTTTTTAAATACTTGCAGAAAGTTTGACGACTTTAATTTCATTGAAAGATAGTATCTTCGTAATGTTGCTGTTAAATTTCCAATATCGCTTTGAAATGAGAACAACCTTCGTCAATAGATAATTACAATCTAGTTCCCCCTCTATATCTATCCAATGATCTATCGTATGTACATGGGCCGACAAGGAAAGACGAATCATCCCCCAAACTACCCAGCATCGTTGTAGTAGCGCAGTGTTGGCCATCGTCGTTATCACAAATGTTAATTGGAGACTTGTCCGATAACTAATGGTTCGAGGTCGGTCATGTATCTCGCCTTGTCACTACCGTAATTGTAGTTATTGGCTGCAACTATGACCATTTACAATGAAATATGCCTTGCACTAGAGCTTGTCATAACAATAATTTAGCTAAATCAATTTCGCTCGGTATCCCCGGCCTCTCGCAGGGTACAAACGGGGGAGCTATGGGAGGGTAAGGGAATGGTGGCTGGTAGTAACGAAGAGGGAGGACGATTTTTTCGTGTTAAGTTTACGCCATTAAACGTAATGATGGAAATTAAAGGATGGGTCAATGGTTGGGTCGGTTTGCAACTAAATCAGCTAATTGTAATTAGTAGCCCCTGTACTACGGCGGGCGAGTTGCCGCGATGCAGGCGACCACCCCTTTCGGGGCTAGGTGTGAGGTGACCGGTTATTGATGTGTCGCAGGAATTTCGATATAAATTCGATATTACCCAAATTGAAAGACAATACTACCACTATACATTACAATATTGTTTTAATACTGCTGGTAGTATCGGTGCTACCGCTGTTACTGTTGTTGCTGTAGAGGCACGGAGTTTCCCCGCTCTGTTAATATATCACTGTCGATATTTCATTTTAATCTAACAACAAACGCGACGGTGGCGGCGGCGTCGGTGGCATTCCGTAATTAATGTCTGAAACTTTATCACGTCCGCGATGTGTTCAGGATGTTCTCTCTCTACCAATGAAATGGATACACGCACACTGCGACGACGTACGATCGACACAACAGTATGTACGCCAAATGTATGTAATGTTGTAATATATATGTATATTGGATGTGTAGGTTTGCATTATAGATGTCGGTCGCTCTCAATATATAAATGCGATCTATGTACAAATGTGTAAATACATATGTGTACAGGTTTGTTTCTTGAACGTGACATATAACATTTCATAGAACGGTTCATAGAAGCACTACGAACCATCCAATTTAGCAACTTAAAATAGACTATTACTATTCGATCAGCCTTCCACTGTGCTCATGACGATGGGTAAACGTTTAGCCTACGGCCACAGAGAAGCGAGCGTGGCGGGGCCAAATATACAGCAGAAAGCAGCGTCTTGCTGCGCCGACTGTATCCTAGTTGGTTGGAG
This sequence comes from Marronus borbonicus, assembly GCA_902655005.2. Lineage (NCBI taxonomy): Eukaryota > Metazoa > Arthropoda > Insecta > Coleoptera > Scarabaeidae > Marronus > Marronus borbonicus. Next base: position 2,470,004 of record LR737398.1, on the reverse strand, counting down.
AATCCCTCGAATTCTTCCTAATTCCAGGAGCTCATTACCAGAACTCCAAGATCTGGAGCTAACCGTCGTGGTTTGACTCAATCCTAGCCATCCCCGTTATTTAGGCTTAAATCACGAATGGCTCCATTGTACCTTACAATCGGTTCCGTTTCCGTCGCTGGTCGATAGTTGCCACCTACGCCCCACTTCTCGCACTTGGGCGTCCTAAGCTCCGACGGACCCAAAGCTGTCGCCTGCACAGCTTAGACCCCAATGGGGAAGATGCGTAGGGTGCAGGGAGGAAGAAGAGCCCACCGGCGACCAACTGGCCTCCTTTCAGTGAGGTTCGGACTCACGTGGGCAGTTCCTAGTTGGTCGATGGGAACCGGCTGCATGTGAAAGCGGGTCAGCAGCCCTCCCCTGAGTGGGTTGGGATCATACTCCTGTCCCTATGGCGTGCTTACCGCTTGAAACAATGCCTACGCCACCTTTTAACGAAACGCGTCTGCGTAATACATCATGAAGGAATTATCGATGGGAACATCCAAATCATTCATTAATATGATTAGAAATTGCAAAAGACGAACAATAATACGGCTTTCAGAAGTGGGCTAAAAATGTCCAAAGAAAGATCACTCACGAAGCTGCTAGATCTGATGAAAGTTAATGTAAAAGATCGACAATTGAAAAACTGCAATAAATCCGAAAGAGTGCCTTGAAGTGCCATAAAAAGTAAGTATTTTATACATTTATTACCGCTCACGTAACGGGTAAAAATATTTCAAACAATAAAAGCGCTAATTACTTTCGGTCCCCTATCGTACAATAGGCCGACGCGAAATCTTTCTTTTATTCTCTCCATCTTTTTAATGGCAAACTGGCACAGTAATTAAAAAATTGCAGGATTGCTGCCGGGGGGTCATTTTAGCAATTTACTAGAACACGCGTCGTAACCGCGATACCGATCTCCGTCTTCAATTCTTCAAGCTTTCGCCAACGTTGTACGTCTGAAAAACGGAGGGAGCGCTTACAAATCGTGTTTTCCGGAAGTCTACGAGGAAAGAAGTACAGCAGCAATGGAGTAATGGCGAGTGTTGCGGTTATATGCAAAAGAAGGGGGTCCGTATGCATTATGTACACATAAGGAGGGCTATTAAGTGTGTTTCAACCGTTTTTACTGCTGTTTATCAAGCGTGTAAGGAGCGAAATATTGATTCTAGATGAAGTAGTTTGACGGAACAAGGTCTGCAGATTATTTAAAGCTGAATAAATTTTATGTTCTGTTAGTTCTTTTTTACGATTACGTAGGCAGTAGAAATCATACCGCCTTTAGCAAACTTTGCTTTGTTGATTGATTACGAGAATTAGAAAACAAACTGCAAAACCATAAAAGATATTTTCGAGCCTTTATTTGAGAACATCTAAAAATTAGCGGATTTTGCGGTGGTTACATCACCTCGTCAATTTAAGTAGTGACAGGTATCAATATTAACATGCAAGGTGGGGAAATAATAAATTTTTCTGCAGCAAATCTTGATGTAACTGTCAGATGTAATTGTAATCAACATAAAATAAATTATCCAAAAAAAGCATGACCCTCCCGGTTATATTTTTCATGGTTTCAATCTTCACATAAGCTGTGGAAAAGTAGGTACATTCCCCTTTTTTTTTTTGTTTCGCTTCTAGGGTTTCTTCCGCCATCACCGTCGATAAAAACTTCTTCCTCTCCCTGAAGGTACCGTGCGCAGGTGCTACCGTTCGAGCTCTACTAAAACATATTATACCGAATTAAATATTAACAAATCCTGAGTGTGACATTAATAATTTAAATTAAAATTAATAATTAGCGCCCGATATTCGGGGGAACGAAATGGCGGGCGGTCGTAACGTCTGGAAAGCGGCAGCACCGGCGAGTACGTCAGAACCGACAAGAGGAAGTAGTAGGCAATAGCAGCAGCGGCAGCATCATCCGCCAACCCGCCTTCTATATTACGAGTTTATACCTGCGCGCGTATATAACATAAGGCAACATGTAATAATAATAAGGGAATGATTTATATTTAAAGGGCGCCGGCTCTAATGTACTGGAGAGGCGCAGTCAGCAGGATACGGTCGGATGGGAGCAAGACGAGGGACTTTAGGAGGGAAGGAGCGGTATAAGGCGGTTTAATTATTAAAAGGAAAACTATTTGCGTATCTCACGTCATTATTAACACCTCTTAGTTACCTGAAACGCGCTCCCTCTTGCTCTCACTCTCCATATCAGCCTAGCGATCTGCATTTCATATACAATTCTCTTCTGCGTATTTGAGGTTATTATACTTTGACGATGACGACGTTCGAACTTATGAATTTGCCGCGCAGATGGCGACACGTGTGCGACCCGTCACACGCATATTCGCACGTTAACCCCCCCGATCTCCCGCCGTCACCCCTTTAGACGCCCTCGTCGTGTTGACGATGACGAATATGTAAATATAATAAATCAAATTGACGATGCCGTATTTACGGAATGTTGGTTGAGTTTGTATTTAATTAGGCGAAACGCTGGTGTACGTCGAATACACGTTGCGTGCATATGTATTAGGTACAAGAAAGGCCTCTCTCAACACTGCGACGCCGAGTGTTTGGTTATGATGAAGAATCGCTGCTATTCGGAAATGCCTTGTTCTTTGCTCATATTGTCATTATTTAATTGCGTTTGTTAGCTTGCTTCATATGTTTATGAAATTGTTTAGCGATTTTACAGTTTCTACAACTAATGTCTGAGAAGTAGGCTTGTAATTACGTTATTAATTTTATTATTACGGTTGACAATTAAAAGTAACAATGTTGTTGTTGTTGATGCTGTGAAGAATGTTTTTTTTTCTTGTGGGGCGTATAAGCTTTCCAAAGCTTGTCATAACCTCGGGGGCCCTTGCCTTTGCCATGGTTTTGTTATTTTCATCCCTTCGCCGTAAAGAGTGAGGTGCAGTTAATTGTCCCCCAATTGCGAATGGCTACTCGGAAGTGTACTGGACCCAGAAAATTTGATCCTAACAGGACTCTAATGCACAGCACCTAATTCAGCCCAATCAGACCCTCTTACAACTTGACTCCCGATATTCTTCATTGAATAATAAATAATAACATAAAATTTGGTCTTACGGTTGATAATGAGGATCTATGAATCCTGTAAATATCTGTTCCGGATAAAATAATCGTTAAATTATGTGGTGCGGAGTGTGCCGATGCTTATGAACAGTGTTATTTGCCATATTACCCCATAGTCCCTGCTACCGCTAATAATGAAATGTGGAATTGATGACTAAAACGCGGCAACTTAAAAAATAAGCTACGTAAATTTAAGGTTATCATAAAGGACAATCTGCATTATTTGTGCTTCGGATCTTTATTCTTTTTCTACTTAATCCATGTTATCCAGTCTAAAGTCAAATACGAAGATACTTTAGCCAGGAACCTTGATTGCTTATTATATTGCATTGATCTGTGGATTGTAAATCAGCGTAAAACGCGTAGAGCAGGTTCAGGCGCACCCAGAAGGACCACGCCGAGAAGATTTCAAGGGCTTGATTGTGCAACACCGGTTTTAGTCGATAATTTTTGTTCTAATAAACGCCTGTATTAATAAGCTTGTTTTGGAGAAAAAATATAATGCTAAGATAGCTTAATTTCCTCATGGTATTAATGGAATAATTCACGGCAAACGCAACAAAAGGAGAGAAAAAAATTACACTAACACACGGACATGTTTCTGCCTACCCGGCGTCATCAGCGTGGTTTCGAGAGTAATTTTTTATCTCTACCTTCTATCGCTGTTACCTCACAGTTAATGCCACAACTTTCAAAACGACAAACTCGACATTTCTTGGCGCCCTCCAGTTCCAAAGAAACGCATGCCTACCGTTCAGGAAGCAGCATATTTTTTGGTTATTGTTTCTAGGCATTTTCTGATGTATTTTGTTTTGGAGAGTTTGGAATTATAATAGTTCAGCGCATGATTATAGATACTTCTCTTTACAAAAGATTGTTGTTTTGATCACATGGAGATCTTTAAATAGCACTTGGATATTGCAAAAGAATCACTTCAACAGGAAGGAAACCAATGTTTTCTGTTCAAGTTATTCAATGTGTTATTCATCAGGATCTCTAGAAAATTAAGTAAAAGTCCGGAAAGTCTTTAACTATGAGAGAGAATAGATTCCTCAGATAGAGAACCCCCAAGTATTCATCCAGGTACTTAACTTTTCATGAAAGAATTGGCTGTAATATCTGAAAAAATTTACCAAAGGAGAATACGCGCCATGCTTGAAAGATTTAAAAAGCACACCTCGTATGCCAGATTACATTTTTAAATAACCCTACCGGTAAATTTACGACCAGTAGGTAAGATACTCACAAGAACGTGCAAATTACGTCTACGTCGACTTTATCGCGTCTACGCAGACATAATACACCTCTACGTCTACGTGGTAACGTCGGACACCTGGCTGCAGACCGTAGCGCGAACCTGTCGTCCTAGAGGAAACTCATTTTAATTACAAAGATTAAAAAATCGCCTGGAACGCGATGAAAGACACAAAGACCTCGAGACTATGATATACGGCGGCTATATGCAAATCTATGAATAATTCTTCGCTACGTGTTATATAGTGGAGATAACTATTATAAATATGGGCGTCTTTCGGCTTGAAACGGATACGGTACCCACTATGTATATTCGTTTGATGTAAATGAAGTATAAGTAGGTCCTGCATGGTTGTATGGTGTTGCTACTGGACTTTATGGAGCTGTAATCTACAGTCACTTACAAAATTGTGAGCCTTAGGAAGGTTTTAATTTTCGAGTATTATTTTACATAAATATTGTTAAATTTATCCATTTGATCAATTTAAGCAATCTATCTCAGTTATCTAGATTGTCTTGTTTAATATCTAACATATAGTTTAAAATAAAGTTTTCATTTGGACCTGACATAATTGCGTACTCAATAAACAAAGTAACAGCTCATTTTAGTAACCACTTTATCTTCGAAAACAAACTTAAATGATTGTGCTGGCTGCATGTGCATCCATTTGCCCAAATACAACATTTCTCTAGCGTCTATTTTCGTTGAAATATCTGCATAGTGCATTGTGTATTTGTGTCCGCGACAAAGATTCTTCATCGATTCATAGTCGGCGGCTCTTCTCGCCTGCGTGGATACCAGATACATGCACATATCTATTATTCACGTCGGAAATTCGCTCACACAACTCGCAACATATTTTTTGCGAGTCTACCAAGACGGCGAAACGATCCGATGGAGATAGCACCATTACAAACCCTCTCTTTCCTCGTCTACGCGGTCCCATTCCTTCTATTTCCTCCTACTGCCAGTTCGCGAGTTCTGCACGAAGAAAAACCTTCGCAGATATCGCCACCGCATGCATTCACATGTACGGGCGCCGCACCGTAAGGATTTTAAGGCTACGCTCCTAATTTTCGCTGAGAGTCGCCTAGTTTCAGGATAATTGTGGAAAAGTGTGGGAAACTGATCTTTGCGAGGAGCGGAAACATTTTACCGTGTTGTCAGAAACTGGAATGGGTGTTTGCTTTCGCGTGAAGAGAATGAGAGAAAAAGGACGACGGCTAGGAGGATGACGTCGCACGGGTGGGTGGACGGCTGTTTGCGCTGTGGTGTTATTATTGGGAGAAAGAAGGAAGAAGTAGGAGACTATTTTTAGTATTAAAATATGTATTTTCTCAAGGTTGGCTTTTCAGAGCGGGAAAATAATACGTCACGGTATGTTGCATGTATTCGCTGGGAGATCGTTTAGAAAACTGCTCGTGTAGGATTTTCGCGAAAATCAGAAGACGAATTTTCTTTTCTATTTCTTCTTCTTCTTCTTCTGATGAGATGATGACGGGATAATTTATGACGAAGATAATTGAATGATTTATGAAACAACTTTGCAGATAGCTAGCGAAGTTTTCGAAGCACGTGATTCAAATTAACTCGTGTGTTTTGAATTTTTCTCCGAAGCAAATTGCAAAATGATACTAGTGCCAGGTTCTAAGCATTTATATCACAATCTAATGCTATTAAAATTATGAAGTCGCTTAAGAGAACTGAACAAGAGACCCACGCATCTCCTTTAGTGATTTCAGTTTATCCACCTATTTGATGTATGTAAAGCCCCCCTAGTGGGCGAGAGCTGGGTTTCTAGAAAAAAATTCCTTTTTCTGGCCTATTTTCTTTGGAGCGTGGGTGGTAGAAGAATGTTATAAATCCATCCAACGACGATAGTGGTGAAAACGGACATTACAGATTTTCCGCATTCCGTAATGTTGTAATATCTTGTTACATTGACCATAATGCTGTGTTCCCCTATTCGAAACTATCGCGATTGCTAGTGTTTTAATCTGCCTTCTTGCAGTAAGATTTAAAAAACAGAACAAAGATTAGAGAAAGCGTCTGAATCAGAAGACAAATCAAGGAAGTCGTCGATCGTGACGGCTAAATCGGGATTGAAATGGACTAGTGTCCCGAAACTATTTACGCAATCCCGCCAAGTCCCACAGGTTATGTAAAGAACGCTGTAACCAGTAAGAGATTATTTTGATTTGCTTTTAATACACGAAATAAAGGAATCAGCTTACAACCGCACAAATGAAGAAGGTGAACATGTTACCGTTACATGGAATAATACTTACCCATGTTCCCAAAGAAATTGTTTTAGACAAAGCCGAAGCTGATGCTGTTTGCAGAATTTTGGTAAAAAATCTACGATGCAAGAGGGACAACTCACAGAAGCAACAACTGTTGTTTTTTCTTGTTACAGCAATGTCTACGGAACGCTTCGAACCAAGCGTTGCTAAAATATACTTGTGTAATCAACATAAATAGACGTGTTAACGCAATACTAACTCCCATTACAATTTTAGTAAGTTTCTGAATAACATTTTAGTTGGTTGAATTAAACACACTTCTCCTCGGGGATCAATTGAGCAGCCTCATATAGTACTCTGTAATATTCGAAGATTGAAGCTCTTGAAAGCACATTTTGGGATAATCGAACTAAAATGAGCAGATTTCTTTACTTCAAGCTACGTGGTATTTATTTGCTCGAATTCAAGCGCAGATTTTAGTTAAAGTAACTATAATGTTGTCTTAACTAATTCAGTGAATAGCGATACAATCGATACCTGTTGTTATCTATTAACAAGTTATTTTTAGCTAACTTAATTTCAGTTTTTGAGTATATAAAGACACTTCTTAAACTTAACACTGCTATTAGGCTCTACTGGATTAATTTTGTGTAATTAATGCTTAAAGAAAATAACAGGTTTTCATTAATAGATTTTTTAACAAATTAAATACAACATAAATGTATGGTGGTTGCAAAATTTTTACATTTCTTGAGCAAACAAAATTAACTTTATTCCTTCAACGCGTTTCTTTCCCTCAGCGTTGTGGCTAGAGAGATAATTATGAAACATTGGATACCGGGTCAATAATGATAGCAAGGACTGTGGCGTAGTATGGTAACAAAAATTGTATACCGGGTGTTTAATAAATTCAAAACCAAGCCCTAAAATTAGGGAAACTAGATACTAAAATACATTAACGCCTGTTTGTTCCATTTAAAAATGATGCTAAAGCACCAAGATTCTACGAAATACAGATACCGACTTATATTATCTTGTACCATTCACGTTCACAGGAAGTAAAATGCGAAAAACTTTAACATAATAAATCGCACGGTTTCTTACTGTTATTACGATTATCGACATCGAATCTCTAAATCAGAAACAGTACAACATTTTCACAGGTAGCCGTCGATACTCGATATCCTTTCGATAAATCATCGTTTCCGACGTGTACTTGTACTGGTTCGCCGGGCGGCCGGATCATGCGGACCGCAACTACTCATTACGCTATTGCCGCCACGTCGTCCCATGCGGGAAAAGAACGGAGTACCCAATCGGAGAGCGGGAAGCGTGCAGAAGTCGGAACGCGGAGTGACGGCGATAAAGATCTAAACATATGTGAGAATTAGACGCGGGAGTCATAAATAAGGAGCACTTAAAACGTCAGAATCGAGAAGGTGGAGAAGCGGTAGGATGGGGAGGAGGAGGCGGATAAGAATGAGGAGGAGAAGCGCTGCTTGTGTGCGTGGATACGAACGCCTCGCACCTAGAGTTTTGATCGGGCGATATCTATAATATTATATTTATGGTAAAGTATATTAAGTACTTGCCTGAAGCGAAAATTGACGCTTGTGGTTGGCTAATTACATCCTTGATATATCGTACTGTATAAACAGGGAATAATTTGCCGCTTGCGAAGTATTAAAAATTCCAAAATGTACAGTCGATGGCAAAAATTAAGTGGATATCAAACAATAAGCAATGGCTACCTTATTGTGGGAGGTACAATGGTGCTGCCTAGCACATGTGTCTGTTTGTTAATTGGTAGCAGCAGACGATGAAAGCAACATCAGCCAAGGTATCCCAGATTCTTCCTTCATGATACACAAAGTTATTTATGTACCTTTTCTTTTGTTATGTTTTTGAAAAAATGTCCCAATCTCTTTGATGGCTACAGAAAAAATCGTTACGGGTGGTTAACTAGAAAACGCTAAATTGTCAGAAAATTAAAACAATATCTGTTGCGATAAAACCATGCTTATTGTTCTTGTTGCAATACAAAATTGGCATGAATTTTCAGGATGCTATTGGGCAAACCACAAAGAAGGACGTGACAAGAAGAAACGAGAGAAACGCAAGAGTTTCTCGGGAAATTTAATTAAAATCAGAGATGAAGAAAATCCAGAAAGATGCCTAAAAGCAAACGGTTCATAGGTAAAGTTATGTTTGCGCTCGCAGTAGTTAGGGCTCGATATGATTTTGCGTAAAGGCAATATTTTGACGGTAAAATAGAACTGTGGCCATTTGCTTATAAGACAAAAGAAATATTGGTGATCAAGGAAGAATCCTATTCATTAATGAGGTAGAATACGATAAGTGATCATTGATGGTATACTATTAGATTTAAATGTCATGTGGCGCAGTCAGTAAGATAATGGACAACCGCATCCATGTGACGATGATGACGAGTTGCTTGCTGAAAAATCAAGAGTTGAATGGCATCTTAAATTCAGATCGTAGCCGCTGAGTAGGCCAAGTCTATATTGGATTTTTCAACGCTATTTAATTGTCGCAGCACCAAGGCTCGCCAAGAACTAGTGATGGACGTTGGAATTGAACTCGTGAATAAAGAAGCACGTTTAGCTTAGCGGCTTCTGTTGTGCAAGATTTCCATTAATATAAGTTGAAAATAAAGTTAATCGCGTATGCAACCTCGAACATGATCGAGCTGCCTTTACCAGCTCATATCGGCGTCAATGCAGGTTCCCAAAATTTTAGTTTTTGAGAAACTCAAATCGACGCCTGCGTCAGGATTGACGGACGAAGGAGCCGCCTAAAATACGGAACTATAAAATGGCAGGATAATCAAATTAAATCATCGGGCGGAAGCATTTATATGAATTTAATAAAGGAAAAACATCGCTAGTTTACAGCAAACTGCGAAAAATTGTCTATGTCAAGAAACTTTAAAATCAGCAATGCGAGATGTTGCCATCGATTAGAAAGGACGTCGGTTCCTAAGCAGGTTATCTCTGAACTCCTGAAGGAAGATGCTATATTAGTATTAAGGACCACCGAAATTTTTCAACTGTTCTAGCACATATTAAGGGATACGTTACAATGAATTTTACAGACAGGAATACGGTGGTCCAAGCGACATCTTCATCTAAACCTGCAACAAAAGCTTGTATTTGACAAGTATTTAGTGGATTCTACATATAATTATACGAAATCATATGGCTTCTAATATAGCTTACGCTGGAGCTTGTGCCAATCTACTCTATAATTTTTAAACGGGTAAACAAACCATTCCTCATAACTTTTAACTTTTACCGATGACCGTTTAGCGCGACCATTATCCGTATTTTTTTCGCGTAATTGCGATGGCAACAAGCAACGTGTTCCTGTGTGTACAATATGCAGTCTATCGTATCGATTTTACGATATTAAACACACGCGGCTTTATATTAAAACTATGAATATTTGAACGCGACGAGTCAATTAACAATAAAATGTGCGCGATGAATTATTAAAAATGTTGTTATTCTAGTGATTGAGTGCGCTACGTGTACATATACAGTGCCGTGCAAAAGATGTAAGAGGCGGATTTGAAATTAATTTAAGTTAAACGAGGAAAATGCACTCATCCCCTTTTTTCTTAGTTCTATGACAAATTGTCTAGCGCAGGGAACAAACTTCCCAGCTTTAATAAATCCGTGACTTGCACATTATTATTAATGTAATTCGTAAATAATTCGAAGATATTCCGCCGAACACATCCGCCGAGGAAGAGTCCATCTCTGTTGAATAACGCATGCTATGGGGCTTATTTATTGATGAAATACAACGATCGGGAGTTAATCAGGAAAATTCAGATCGTGCTACCTAGAATTAGTTGCCGTCTACGTATTATTAATAGATGTTCGTAAATCAATAACCAATAGTCATCCCGATGACACCAGATTGTGTTAGTACAATTAAAGCTCGAGATAAATATTTCTTCGAATTAAATAATGAACGGTGATTGGCAAATGGCGCTGCCGTTCCATATGATGGAATTATTAATTTATGTGCTACACTTGCATTCATGTATATTTGATCGATAATGAAAGTATTGCATGTTATACGTTTCCCATGTCATGCGCTAAAGTAAACAGTGATTTAGTAACACTTTGATTTTAATGGTTCTAATTTTATCAAATCGGAACACCTATTGTAATGTTCCTTCCTTCTAGATTAATCCAAGAGCTTAATTGTGGAAGTCGAAGGTCGCATGCCGTAGAAGATCCTCGAATTTATGAATACATTAACCAATTTGTTTGATACTTTCTCGCGTAATCTGGAACTCGATCGTTTTCTACTTCCAAACCTGGCCGTCGCAGGAAGACATCTGTTATTACTTATATAGACTTATAGTGCGTATCAGTGTAAATCTGCATCGCAAATAAAAGCTGATACCAATAATTTAATATTAATTGCAGAACTGTATCTAGTAGATCTGTAGAAGTACAACTATTTTCAAGAATATCGCCAAAAGAACCTTTAGCAGTAAGAAAAATAGAAAGGTGCCACTCAAATTTGCTAATTGCGTGGGCAACAGCTATTGTAAAGCGTGGTGGTGGTAATGCTGCTTTTCTTTAGGGTTATTCTTTCGTATGCAGTATAGAGCCTCTGCACTTCAGAGAAGGCATTATCAATCATTATTATTATCGGAAGGTATCATAGAAAGCTATGTTGGCTTGTGTAGAGTGGGGGATACTCTTCTATGTTGGTAAAAGGTTGGTTTGCGCAAAATAACATGGTTGGGGAAGGCATTGGTTACGTGCAATTTTTGCAGCCACCCTGTATTTTGATAATGTTGCCAACTTTTCTTTCTGATGCATTTCCAACTTGTTTTATAGCTAGGCAACCCATTTCGCACCGTGCGAATTATCGTTATTAAAATTCTAATTGATCGGATTTTGCAGCATTTTTACTTCATTTACTGCTTCGATAATTCCTTTGTGCCTTTGTCTCCATTTATCTTTACTTATTTAAAATGTCTTAAGGAAATAATTTTTCGTGGTCTATTTTCCCTTTTGCGCAATAGAGGACGTAACCTGACGCATTTTAAATAATTTATGTTTCTCCGATTGGTCCGTTTGTGTGATGTTTCATCACAAAAACTATTTTTTATTCTAGAACGTGAGAATTAACAATTTTAAAGCTCTCTTTCCGTTAAGTCATCTTACGAGTTGGGTGTGTCTCGAAGTTCTCTCTAGCGTAGAACATTTGATTTTGCCTCGTGGAAGGCCTTTCGCTTATATTCCGGGTTTAAAACCCAGAGGAAGTGAACAGTTTGCTCAATTCGAGTTTGTTTTTTGAGTTTCGAACACAGCGTTGATTGACATAATTTTGTACGGCTTAGCGTGCGAACTTCGCCAGTTGGCCCAACTCTTGCGTACGAAAGAACTCTAATCCTGTATTAGGTATGTACTTACTCGAGCTTTTCCTTTTTCCTGTGTAAATCTTCGTCCTACGGTTAATTTCTCCGTTCTTAGAGTTCTTTTGGAGGGCGCATTTTATCCAAGGCTCGTCCTAGTGGACTTTTTAAGGGCGCATTTTATCCAAAGCTCGTCCTAGTGGATTTTGCAGGGCACATTTTATCTCAGACCCATCCTACTGAACTGTCGAAGGGCGCAAGACTCAAATTTTGACCTTTTGAGGGCGTATTCCTGCCTAACAACCGGGTACCGAATACGGAGCACGTCTGATGTCTTTTTTCTTTACTTTTCTTTTGTTAAATTGTATTTCAGTATTTCATAGTAGACTACCAGCTAAATTCTTTTGTCGTATTCAATTGTTTTCGAAAACGAGGCTCAAACAACCACAAAATACGACCTTAATATGCTCCGGAATAAGTACATAATTTTTCATATCGCATGTACTTCCATGACACACCGCGTTCTACATATAACATAATCTTCGCTAGGTACTTCATATCGCCGTGCAGTAAGGGAAAATTAAATGGGAGATGTCAGCCGGCGGTCTACATGACTAATACTCCTCAGACACACGTCCCTTATCTATTCACGGTACAAAAAATAACTTCCAGCATACTTACATATGCGCGTCGTTCTTGAAACTGTTAAATTTTAATACGGAATAAACTCGCAGCGATAAATCACGCCAGATAATCCTCTGCAGAGCATTCCGTACCGGCCGCGGATACTTTTAATAGTGAAAATATTCATAACTTCGTTTCCTGCGCATAAAACTTCAGCGAAATTATCATAACGCATCGCCGCCTATATGTACCTACACGGAATGTACATGTGTAATTATTTCGGAATAAAATAAGTTACTTAGTTACATTAGGTCGTTATAGTAGTAACCGTATAGTTGGTCACAATATCGCAGTCTGCAGCAGGACGTATAATTCATAGCCGCCTTTCCTGCTAGTTCCTAGCGACTAGCTAGGCTCTAGCTATGCGGCTTCTACTCCTCGGGTACTTCAACTATGCAGACGTATATATTATAATTACGCTTTTAATTATAGTCCTCGGCGGGCTCTCGCTGAATGGTTGAAAGTGTGTGCGACGTGAAGTATTTTGTAATAAATTCGAAAAGATGTAATTAAGCGAGAAGCAAAAATGCTTTTAAAATATCAGACGCGTACATAGGCTGTCTTGCTTTCGTTATTAAACGGCGGAAGGATCTGATAACGAATGTTATTAAGTAATTGCGAGAATGGTACATCACATCATCATGGTCGTTGATGTGATAACCTAGCGACTTTTTCGATGTTGGATTATAAGGACTGCGTTTGCTACCAACGCAGAAGCTTATTTTACATTACGGTATTGAATATTAGGTAAATAGTGGCACTATCAGAATAGTCAGGAGGAGAAACGAAGATGCGTTGGTCTTTAAATCATGTAAACTTAATTTTTCAAGGCCAGATCCAATTATTTTGAGCAATTATGTTGAGCCTTGTGTATATATTATTTATTATTAAATTCAATCGTGTATTTTTAAACTGTTTTGCATCTACCCTTCACGTACAAGATCGTGATGCGTCATGAACAGAAAGTACTACGTCACTCAAATGCGAGTATATAAGCCGTGAAAAATGTCTATACTGCAGCGGCTTCAAGCTGGGCGATACAATTGGACGGCGTTAGAAGCTGACCTTTGCAAAATGAACGGAGTTTCATCCATATCTTGCGAACAGTTGCAATGCTACATAAATTAGGGGAGGCATTAACATCCGATATTTGAAAAATGTTTAAAGTCTCCAAATTTATTTACCTAAAACTGTTTAAACCCGTATATTTTATTACCGAGAAACGTTTAAGTCCGCCATTTAGCATTTTCTTCTTTTCAGTTTCTTTAGTAATTTCAAATATTTGCGAAAATTCGTTAAATTTTATACGAAGTCCGAATGTGAAGCGAAGATGATTTGCAAATATTTAAGAACGTTATTAATTGAGCCCCAGGCCCACCTAAAACGCCCAGCAATCAGGTTAGCGATGAAGGGTACCCAACTCACAGTTCTATAATTTCATGGATCTTCTTGATCATTTTCTATTAGACGTTCCTGAAAATTATCGATACTTATTGGTGTTCGGCATTTTTAAAGGGCTGTCAGCATGAACTAAACTTAATGCAGAAGAGGCTTAATGGACGCGGCTCCTCACCACTATGTACAAAAATTTTACTGTCTTAACGTTTTCATTGATACCATAGAATAACAATAAATTTGAAGACGCAGTATACATTTTTATCTACATTTCCATTAGCCGACGTTTTTAATGGCCAAAGTTGTCCAAATTGTCCTTAGGTGGACTTCCTACTATATACGTTATTTTCTAACTGAATCAGAACAGTTATAAGAAAACAAACAGCAAATAGCTACGGTGGTTAAACCTGTTTCTATTGAACAAAAGAAGGTGCTTTTCTCAATGAATTTAAAATGTTGCTAGTCGTAGAATTTCAATTACTCATCCTTCCAACGATGTTTTAATTATACATTTTATAACAAAGTACATTACTACCAAATTAATTTCAACCTTACTTTGCAACGTTTAATATAATCACTATTCTTACTTCGGAAGAGAACTTTGTACATACACCTGCATTTCTTTGAAATATAAAACGTTATACGAATAGATTTATTCTAAAAGTATAACTCGCAGTCTTTTAATTTATGAATAAAACAATGAATCCCAGTAGCTTATCTTCACATAAAAGGAAAATTTTAATAAATAAAATTAAAATTACAAAGCAAAAATCCTTTCATAAAGATACTCCTCTCAAAAGACAATTCCGACTCCCCATCCCATCGAGAATGTTGTTACCTTCTCTCTCTGCTGTTTCCTCCTGCGTATTCGAGAGGGTTAAGGTTTTCTTTTTTCTACCTTACTCCTCATTCAGTTGGTTTTAAATACAAAATTAATGCGCTTTTGTTTGTACGTATCATCGCGGAAACGGATGCCTTTAAAGTATCTAAAGCTAAAATAAAAAAGAAAAACGCAAATCGTCAGAGAAAAACGGGGAATGGATGAAGTGGGACAGATTGTTTTATGTTGATACTTTCTGGTTGTAGATTCTCTGTCAGAGATGCATTATTTTAATGAAAAAAGGATCTCAATTTGCTACATGAAATAAACAATTCAACTGGATTTAAATATGATATTACCTGAAGTATGCAGCGATCAATTAAGCAAAATTGATAAAAATGTGATCAATTTTAATCTCAACGTTACGAGATACGAGATTAGATCGTTTTCTTAAAATGATCAAGATTCCATCTCTGACGCAAATGTAGAGGTTATAGTCTTTAAAATTCATAACTTTCCCTTATCCAAACGTCGAAAATGCTTTCGCGCCAGCATGAGTGCGTATTTGTATCACTATTTCCTGTCTGTAGAACAACATTGACATTTTCAACACGATGGAATTAGCATTTAAGTATTGGCAAATTGTCGCTATTGAGAAATCAAATTCTCGAATACGCAAATTATATACCCTCTAGTGACAAGTTAAGCGTAAAGATCACGTGCAGGCTTTTGACTTGTAAATGTGCAAAGAACTAGACACACGTCCCAAATTTAAGAAATAATCATGGGTTTTTTTTATGAATTTTAAATTAATGACCTTCATTTTGGAATGTTATTTTCGCACAATGTCATGAGAAAGTAGCTTCCTGTTGCTAACGAGAATCGTTGGTGCACAATATTCCATACAAAATCTGAAACCAGGTATATGAAGCGTTCAACGTTTATTAATTATTAATAATCAAGCCCTAAATTTAATTAAATTTAGGACTTGTGAATTTGGGAAAACACCCTTTCGGCAATTTAAGTTCAGTTGGAAAACGATAAATGAATTTGAAACGACGACTAAACAATATTTCAAGATGTTTATATCCTTTCTGAAGCACAGCTTTTTCTAATCACCACACGTGACTCGAACTTAGAATAACGAGTAGAATTCGGACAATGAACACCTTGAAATTGGAAACGCAACCAAATACGTGTTACCTGGATGACGATTTGATTCAAAGTCAGAAATTTAATTAGCATCACTTCACCGGTTTATTTAATCGCGCAGATCAGCGCACTTCAGCAAATTTTAATAATTTTACTTTTTTTTTTAATATCTGGTTGACCAAACTCTTATTTTGAAAGTAGCAAAATGCAAGCGATGCGCCGTACAAATTTAAATATTACCGACAAATAAGACAATTGATTAATTTTTTAAGTTACACTGAGATGTGCCTGAAGTTATTCTGAAGATTGTTGCAGGAAGATTTTACATCGAATTGGATGTTTTAGGAATCGAGGAAAATGAACAGAAAGGAAGTTATTATCTTGTTCTATTACTTCCGTCGTTGGCTTGTGACATATTTTCTTAGCTCCCACACTACCCAGATAATAAGAGATAAGAAGAGTTGCAGTTAAGTTTGAGCGAGTGGACATGTGTGATGCAAATTCCAACGCTACAATAGTAGTGTATACTACGTAGCACGGAATCAATTTGGAAAATATCGCCAGCTGTGGAACCCGTATATCGCAGTATTCTTACAAGAATGTTAAAAATCTATTTTTGATATGAAAGACACCGGAAAAGGTTATCAAATATGCTTGTTGTTCTAACATAATAGTGGATCTTTTAACTTAGAAGATAAAGAGTACATGAGATTAATAAGTGCCAGCATTGTAACTCTATTAAAGGACAATATTTTGAAAAATCTATGGCAAGAATACTGAAAGCAGTTCTACATTACTACAGGTGACGTATCTCTAATCTGTGCTGCCAATCTTATAAAATAATACAAGTCTTATCTTCAATCACGGCCAGCTCCTTGCTCACTTACATAATAACTACAGCAGTTTGTTCATGCGAAAATACAATTGCACACCTTAACTACATTGTCAAGGAACATCGGAAAGTTCTAATGGAGAGTGTGCCAACAGTAGAGGATTAATTACAATTGAAGTAATTTTCAAATATTTCCAAAAATCTATTCGTACGGGTTGTAGGATGTATGTAAGATTTTACCTAGGTAGAAGCGGGTAAGATTAATGACATTGCGAAGTAAAGCAAAAAAAAAATTAATGCTCATGTAAGAATGCAACTTATTATCACAAAGTAGAAATGTCTTTTGGGTGATGTCGTGTAGTTAATATTTAACTTGACGTTTCGCTGACTATCCTGTCAGCTTCTTCAGAAGATTTCTGAAGACTGCTGTTGTTGTCTTTTGCTGCTCGTTATATATCCTATTTTTGTTCCGCTTTGCTGATCCATAACCGTTCTGCTTTGCTGATCCATAACCGATGTAGCTTTTTCCACATTGGCATTTACGAAGGCATATACGAACTGAAATGCCAATGTGGAAAAAGCTACATCGGTCAAACAGGACGGAGTATTCAGTGCAGAGTGAAACAGCACGAGAGAGACGCACGCCTTAGGCATATTGAAAGATCTGCAGTAGCAGAACACCTGCACCAACAAGGAGACCACCGCATAAGCTGCAGCGACGTCAAGGTGTTGGTCAGGACCAGCCACTACTACCCGAGGATAATTCGCGAATCCATAGAAATAATGAAGAACACCAACAACTTCAATCGCGAAGATGGATACAAGATCAGCAACACGTGGAGGTTATCACTACGAAGTCGTCATACAACGAACGGCGCGATTCAGCGGAACGGAACGGTTATGGATCAGCAAAGCAGAACAAAAATAGGATATATAACGAGCAGCAAAAGACAACAACAGCAGTCTTTAGAAATCTTCTGAAGAAGCTGACAGGATAGTCAGCGAAACGTCAAGTTAAATATTAACTACGCGACATCACCCGAAAGACATTTCTACTATGGATTACGGTCGTGAAAGCCTACACTCAACTATTATTATCACAAAGTACAAAATATATTGAATTCATCGCCAGATTCTTGCTGTTCTTCTTCTTTTCATCAGTATTATCTTGAAAAAGAATTGCTTGGTCTTCTTAAATAATTTTTATCAATGTAATCATCATAGTCTGTAAATGGTCTGCCAACACTACGTCATGTTGATGACGAGGAATGTGGAAGACATGGAACAAAATGGACACTTGTTCTCTGAATTTTTCCTGATTCTCTGATGAACTCTACGAGAGGTTTGCAACAATTTCGTCACCAATTGTCCCAAAATGATCCTTTGGGGAAGCTAGCACGTTTCAACTTCCAATTGATTCGTGCTGAAATTCCATTATTTTTCTATATAAATCCGTACAGGCATAAAAGAGACCCTCTTTAAACTGATTTTGCATTTATCCTGGATTTTATACCTGCTATTATTTGCACCGCCTCCTGCCACAGTAAAGAGTATTACATCCTTAAGGTTCAAGGAATAATTTTCACCTAAATTCATTTTGGCCTGAGTTGGCCGACTAAATGGAGATGTAGATGTTTAAGGGCACAAATGCAATCTTTCTAATAAAAACGTAAGCTTCGACGGCCAGAGTCAGTTGAAACTAAACGTGTTCCGGGTTTGAACTTGCCATTTCGTTTTTGTTAAAATAAAAAAATCGTCTCTGGCGTGGTTCACATGCTGAATTACCGTGATCAACTGCTTCCCGCTCAGTTAGTTTCGCCTCTGGCGTGGTTTACACGTTGAGTTACCGTGCTACCTACCAACTTTCCCTCTCCTGAAGAAGCCCCATACGATTGTGGGCGAAACATCGAGTTTTTTATTTTAACAAAAACGATATAACACGGTTCAAACCCGGAGCACATTTGGTTTCAGCAATCTTTTTAATACCTTCAAATACAATATAAGTTCTAGCAGACATATTCAAATGATTCCGTAGTGGTTGGGCAGCAATTTATGGTCTGCTAAGGCCGATATTCAGTTAAATAATGATGTTAATGCCGTACTTCCAGGATTTTGCTTGCAAGCCGTCCCCATATAGTTATTTAGCAGGGACTACGTAGAGGTTGTCACCCGGTGTAGTTTCCTATCCAGTTTCGTTAAACGTAGTACCATACATCTTTGAAGAGAACGAAACTACAATTACGAATCAACGTTTTTTTGAGAGGATGCAGAACTTTGTTACGCCATTTTTAAGATAGTCGTTCATCTAGGCATTTTAACATATTCGGCAGACATTTTCCTAGCCTACATCTAGCCTACCCATTCTCCTGATATCGATCCATCCATTTATTGATGAATTTCAATTCAGGAACGAGGTCTACCGAGTGACTCAACAGCTCTCCTCAAACTGAACAAAAATATTTAGAAACGCTGCACGTGACTTGAGGGAGTTAGTCGAATAAATTCACTAAATCAAAAATGTACTTGCACTTCATATGCATCCATCTTTTCCTTGTTTAGTGCCACGAGAAGTGAATCAATTTCTCATCCTTCGCAGTCGTCTCCGCGCAACATTTAAATTAGCAATTTATCCCGAGTCACCGTTTAGATTATTCCAATTATTATCTTCTTACGATTTTCACGGTTATTTGAGAGTTTTTTTTTCCTCTCTACAACGCTCTCGGTCACGGCAGTTTGATTTATTCGACGTCGGCACGAATTTTTCACGCTTATTTCAGTAATGTGCGAGCGTATTAATTTCTATTTGACTTCTCCGGGGGTCTCCGCACGAACTCCACTATCCTCCGGTACGTGGCTATCATTCGTTTGTCAAGGAAGAAGAACGTTGTGTCTAAGTGCTTGGGAATAAACGGTTCAACGTATGAGATACTGAAAGTCATGATGGAGGTGTAATTGGGATCGGTTTAAATTAAGGCTGCGATGTGACGTCGTCTTATTGACGTATTTTCTGTAGAATTATGACAAATTATGCATTGTTAATTTGTTCTTTGTGAGCGGGACTTTTTTTTTGTTTTTCATGTTTGTTTCACGTAGATTGGTTGGCAGAGAAGAAGGCTTTAAGCCCGCAATTCTTAATATCATCTTCTTAATTGTAATGATGGCATGTGTTTGAAGTAGTTTGAGGGCACTTTCGACTAGTAAAAATGCCCAAAGTCATTATATTTTTTAATAATTTTTAAGCTAATATTATGTTTAGAACTGCAATATGTGAATGCAACCGTTAATGAAAGATGAGGTTCCATTACTTCCAGATACACAACATGGCAGCTTCAGCATCTCTACTTTCTTAGTGTTGGCATATTTTATTTACAAAGGATGCTTAGAAATTCCCGCTAAATCAAATTAAAAACATTGAAATAAAAAAGTTATTCCATATCTGTCTTTCTATAGAAAATGGCGCAAGTGGCTCAAACTTTGGTTTGTTGGCCGGGTCTTCAGCCGCTGCTAATCCAAGGTCTCCATTAATTGAATCATAAATCATTTTTAACTGTAACTACGATATTTGACAATTGTCAAATTTGACAAAGTTAGTAGCAGTTGATAAGCTCTTCTTATTAGGGTTGAGTTAATTCGGCTTCCTCCACCTCCCAGTTCATTGACATATCGTCTGTCGCCTGTTATCTGTCACCGATTATGTTAGTCCTTCTGCGAGTATCGACGATAGTGCTTCTACCGTCAATTTTCCTCCCTATTCAAGGACAATCGCCCGGAAAACATTTCGTACTTACCGTGGATTGTAACGGCAATGTAGGAAGCGGCGCATTGATCTTACCAGAAATGGTGATATCGTTTTGGTGGGACGCCAGTGTTTCTTCTTGTAAAATCACAGGTAGGTTACCGCACGGTGAAGAACACATTTCCACCGTACGAAAAACGCACGGGTACGAAGAACGATTGAAAGTGATGATATTGACGAATCCTTTCCCGTCTTCGGTCCGTACGCTGCCGATACCAACCATTTACGACTACCATCCTGAGGAATGCGTCATATGGGTCCACGAAGAAGGAATACCTGTCGTATACGAGGCAAAATTAATAAAACATACGGAATGCGGGCGGAATTGGCTACGTAGAGGCGAGTTTTTCTGCGTTCAGGCGAAGAAGTGCTTCCCGGCGCGAGGAGCGTTATTGGTATGCGAAGGTTTATTGAGGGGTCTCGGTCAATTGGAAAGTTCTTGTCCGAGGAATCTCAAGTTTATATTTTGGAATATGGTGAACTATGACAATTTGATTTTGAAGTATGCTAGTGACAATGATTTGGGTTACCTACAAGAAGAGAGCGAGGGAACATTAGAGGAACATTAGCCTATGTTTAAGATACTTATGTTTGGAGTTCTTGTTTAAAACATGTTCTTCTTTAGATAATCCGGAAATCATATTTATGTGTTGTAGGTGTATTAATAAAGATTTTGTAATATAATGAACCAGTTTCGTGCCTAACACCACATCCTCAGGGAAGAATCTGTTTACCAGATAAAAAACATTTGAAAATGTTATGTTTGTTCCCGTAAAGAAATACCGGCAAACATCCTGCGTAAATAACAACACTTAAGCTATGAATAGTCACAATTTGTAGCAACACATCGCCAAGCAAGAGGAAAGGAAGCACTGACCGTGCGGGTCAGGATTCAAAGTAGATAGTTTCTAGGATTGGCGGCTAAATAATTTATAAAAAATCTTCGTTTCTTAAATCTGAGTTTTATTTGGATTTCACGTTGTTTGCTTCATGCAAACTTCCTAATTTGAACCTCTGACGAAGCTAATAAATTTAGCGAAAGCGCGGATTTAAGAAAAGAAGTTTTTTAAAAATTATTTGGCCGCAAATCCCTGAAACTATTTACTTCGAATCGTCAAACAAATTTATCCATACATATCAATAAGATGATGGCATAGAAGCCTTCAAAATCTATTCTAAGTGTTTTAAATGCTCCTTCATAAATAACGAAATCGCTGCAAAATTCTCATGTTCCAAATGAAGGTGCTTTATATTGAATTTTGATGGTTATTATATGGAATTTCATATCTTTTTTTTTCGTATTCCACTCTAGTTCATCGCTAAGAGATGCCGCTCTATTCCAGCAATAAGCGGAACCGCTTTAACCGATACAAGAGCATTTTAGATCGTGCTACGAATCAACAACAATAAGCAGCCGTTGTTGTCTTACATCTGAAAATTCCTATTTTTAAAACAGCTGACATATGAATAAATAAAATAAAATGAGAATGTTATTAACATATTGTGCTGATCTGCTTCTAGCAAAACTTGTAGATTTGGTTTAAGCGCGCGGAATAAAAGAATTTAGGTTTGTGTTTAAAACATGTTTTTCTAGTTTAAAACAAGTTTCTTTTTATAACAGCAACAGCAGAAAAAACAAAAAAAAAAACGTGTTTTTTCTACTCTGGTTAATACGTAACTAAATATAGTTTTCCATATTTGGCATACTGGAAAGAGTCAAAAATTATACGGTACTTTTAACATACGCCTATAATAAATTGGGAATAGATAAAGACAACTAGAAGGAAAGAAATAAACAATTCTGCAGTTAAAATCGTTTCCTTCCAAGGAAACTCGACCTAATGTTTGCGTTCAATTAAGACATTTCTTCTCGTTTTTACAAAAATCTGTCGCACCGAGTCCAGGGCCCTCTGGTATTCAACAGAGACGGTCACCAAAAAAGATTCGAGAACTAGCAGCTTTATTCAAGAGTTGCCCTTATTAAGGAAATATTCCTAACTGTCGCTTATAACTAAAGTTCGCTACTTTCTGTGCGCTTCACGAAATTAGCGGACACTAGACAGACTCGTGTTTATTCGTCTCATGAGAATGGGTTCGCGTTGCCTACTGATTTCCCCGAGAGTCGACAAAATACGAGTTTCTTTAGTCTCTGCTAATTTCGTGAAGAGCACGAAAGTAGCGAACTTTCTCATGACAAAGAATGGCTGGAAGAGAAGATGCAGCAAGCAAGATTTGGACGTAACATTTCGGCCCAAATTAATTCTACTTTAGTTAATCCGTAGGTGTTTAATTAGAGTTTATTTAGCAAAGCGGATACAAATCATTTTTTTGGACGGCCGATTTTTAATAGAGGCGACCTATTTTATACGGTGACACCAGCAAGTGAAATGATGGTCAACCCAGGAAACCGGAAAGGATTAACATAGTTTGGCTCTGAGGCACAGAAATAAATTTATATTCGATTATTACTTGTGCACAGCTAGATTGTTAATTTCAACCACTCCACGACGCCCATTATATTGCTTAGATGTAATCCGGTTTAATCTGAGCCGATTATTTTAACGAAAAGCCATTTTCGAATTTGCCACAATTTGTTCTAAAACAACGTACTTGATATGTTTCACGAATTTATTTTTTATTTTTAACTATGTTTAAACTTATGGGCGGAACTGTAAGTATTATCTAACGCAAGCAAAAAAAAAAACAATGGGAAAGAGTCGGCATTTCGTAAACTGTTGGGTGGTCCGTTCCCCGTTTAGTTTTTCTAGCATTTTTACCTAACCGCTCATTCTCTTTTTCCACGTCATTCGTGTGCGCTTCATTGTCGGTCTGTTTATGCACAATTCTGAGCTGGTACAAACCCCGTATACCGGGCGTTTAATGAAGCTTTTGTTGCTCGATTTGCCGCTGCTGCCGTCGGACCTAACGCCGACGGACGGACAACGTGTTAATCGAATAAATATCTCGGCGTATAGTCGAGCTTCGTTTCAGGATTTCGTCAAGGATTAACGCTCGGACGTATTCTGAACGTCAACGTTGTTTAATGTTTTAATAATCGGGATGAAGGAGGATGGACGTATAAGAGGGACACACATATGAAAGAAGTGAGCGAATGCAATTTATACATAATGCGCCTGGTATACGATTAACGGTAGTAATTTATACCCCGTAGGAAGAGCGGATTAACGTGGATGCCGTTTAAAAATGTTTGCTAAGTGTATTATGCAATAATAAAAGGATGAAGGAAAATTTAAGTTTCCTTTTTTTTCTCTTTCATCGTCGTAATAGGAAACCTTATCGTTTTATGTTTAGATACGTTTTCAAATATATTCTTTTTTTAAATGAATTTGAAACTATTATTCAGAAAATAGGTATTTACTATCTTCGACAAATTGAACAAAGCCTTAACAACGGCTTCAGAAATGCAAAAACATCCGAAGGAATTACAGCGAAGTTGTATGCTGTCTATGGGGAGCCTTCACCATCCGTGACTTGTGAAAGATATTGATTTGACGAATTAAACGGGTGCCACGATTGCTAAAGTGGACGACAAGAGGATGCACTTACGAAGCAGTATTTGGACCTCTCTAAGCGAAATTCAGAGGATCTTTTGCATCGACTCATCAAAAATCAAAGCGAATCTGCTCCAAAGAAGTCCCGAAAGCTCATTGCCGGGACCTTTTGGAATGCGAAGGGAATAATCCTCATTAGCTTTCTGGAGAAAAGACCCACGATCACTGGGCTTTACTACCGTAAATTATTGGACCGATTCGGCGAGAAATTTAAAGAAAAATAGAACTGTTTGTTCTACCACGACAATGCAGTAGCTCACGTATTTGGAATGGTTATAGCCAAATTAAATGAATTACGCTATGAATTATTACCTCATCCACCTTACTAGCACGTCCCTACTCGGGGCGAAAAACACGAAGAAGCTTATTTTGAGGAATTTGAGTGGTTAAAGAAATGACAAGGGGCAAAGAGAGATTATCCAGAAAACCAAATACTTTTTTTTTGTTTTATTGATCCACCCTCACAATTATTTTCTGTTATTTGGATTTTACTGTAAGATCCGTTCATCAAATCATTCCTATCTTGGACGTTGTAGCGGAATGTGCAGTGTCTACCCCAGTCTCTGGGTAAGGTGTTAGAACCCCGGGTTCGCAAGTTTTAGAGTAAGGTTTTTCACAGTTTTTGCTTGCTTCAAACATTGAAGATGAACGCGAGCTCAGGCTCAGGTTAACCAGTTGGTGCTCCCTATAACAGGCGAAAACTGTTGAAGTCTGCCATGGATTATTATTGTTATTAGTGCTGTAAACTGGCATAGTTCTAATATTTTTAATGCTAAGATGCTATTAACGAGAAAGCAAGAAAAATTGAATTTTAGTATTTTTTTAAATAAAACATTTTAATTTTTTTTAAATATTGTGAAAAGAAAATTAACATTTAATAAAGTCTTCTTCTCCTTCTTCTAGGTGTAGAAGAACTTCTGTGTCGTTACGATTGTTCCTGACCTCTCACTGATCATACAACTTCTTTAAAAGATCTTTAAAGATTGATGTCGCCCCGTCATCCTCCTCGTTATATACGCTATTCATGTTACTCTATTGATCCCTATTTGTTTCGTCCTGATGGGCCATTTCCTTCGCGTTACCTTTGGTTTGTAAATGCTCTCGAAGAGGTGACTTCCAAGTGTTGCTGATCTCATATCTATCCTCGTAGTTGCAAAAAAAGAAGCTTACCTCGATTATTTCGGAAATTATGGCCGTCTAAATTTGAAAAGCTTTAATTGTTAATTTCTGGATCTCTAGCGTCGAAACTGTTAAAGCTAGAAGCGACGAAGATAAATAGCCCATAGATTCGCCCACCACTCTTTGGCGGTAGTGCGTGGCATTGGCTAACACCTTCATGTTGAGTGTAGGCTTTCCCGGCCGTAATCCATAGTAGAAATGTCTTTCGGGTGATGTCATGCAGTTAATATTTTACTTGACGTTTCGCTGACCATGCTGTCAGCTTCTTCAGAGGATTTCTAAAGACTGCTGTTGTTGTCTTTTGCTCCTCGTTATATATCCTATTTCCGTTCCGCTTCGTCATACAACGAACGACGCGATTCAGTGGAACGGAACGTTTATGGGTCAGCAAAGCGAGGATAGGATAGGATATATAACGAGGAGCAAAAGACAACAACAGCAGTCTTTAGAAATCCTCTGAAGAAGCTGACAGCATGGCCAGCGAAACGTCAAGTAAAATATTAACTACACGACATCACCCGAAAGACATTTCTACCTTCATGTTGTTGCAGTCGATGTTGTGGTCTCTAGTTAGGCATAGGTATTCAGCTATATTGCGCATTGTTCCATATCCGAGATGTCCAAGGGGAACCCTACAGAAGTTCTAATTGTTTTTGATTTAGGTACCAAATGGTACAATAAGCCATTCTTGCTTGAATTAGTTGCATTAGATTTCGCATATTTAACACTTTTAGGTTCTATCTACAGCGAAATTGTATTGAAGAATACAAAGAAAATTGTATAAATGGATTTGAAAATGTCGCAATACCTTTTCCTCCTACGTACTTCTTTCAACGCGTGTTCAATTTAATGAGAAAGGCCAAGTGGTAATTTCGATTACGATAACTTTTATTTAACCTACAAGCTCGCATGCACTTTCGTAGAGTAAGCTCGGCTCGAATATCCCTTTATACATTCTTTGACGTTATCTTGTCGTCCGAGCTTCGAGCTGTAGTATTGGTTCATTGAGAACGAGCAACCTAGGCATATGTATTAGTCCGTATAGATTATACGTAGGTGTATGTATGTATGCATACATAAACGTACTTGAATATATATGTAATTGTATGTGAAGCCATGCACGCCAGAGAACCCATTCCTTCGGGCATCCAAGCATTGCCATTGCATTCAATATTTGCACATTAAAATACTTTCTTTCATGACATTAATTAAATGAATTTCCATTGAAGTATGTGACGTTGCAAATGTACCTACTGTAAACCCGTGTTTGATTCCGATATTATGTATAGAGTGGATGTCTCGTTCGTTACCTTCACTCGTCAGAAAGCCGGTTTTGTCGCGGACGAGGGAAATCGCTTACCCTCTACGAGTGCATATGGTGCGAGTAGCAAAGGGATTTGAAGCAGCAGAACGATGCGTTTTCACAAGAGTATTCGAGAATTACGATTCTACATTGTTATTGTATGATACCTACGTTGCACGGAGAACTTGCATAAGGACGCACTTCCACCTCCCACTTCTCTCATTGCCCCCCGCCATCGAACCCTTTTCTCTCAATCTCCCGATGTGGTAGCGCCGTTCGTATATGGAAATACTAATCAAATCTGATTTGTTTGAACTGGGAAAAAATGTAAAAAGGTTTTTATAATGAAGTGCTTTCTGCACGTCATGTTATATTCTCGTTCCGCTTTTGGTCATTGAATATGATTGTGTTCGGTGAGCGCAGAGGGCGTTGTTGTCGGGTTGCGTTATATTACCGCGTGGACCCGACTGGTAGAAACAAAAAAAAATGTCGAGGAAAAACGACCAGGAAAAATTCGCGTTCGCGTCGTAAAAAAATCGAATAATATCGTATTTACGTGCATGCTACGCATACATCGCCTACTACGTTTTGTTTTGCGTTGTTTCTTTGGGATTGCGACTATTTTTCGATTAAAAAAAATTGTTTTTCTCCATTGTTGCGGGCGAATATTACTACTTACGTAATTGCGTATTAATAGAATTGCCATGGTGACCCATCGAGGGATTCCACAATCGCAGGTTCTCGCAATTCACCTTTCTCTGTGTCTCTTTCCTCGAGAAATTGAGTTCTTAACAGCAAGCTATGAAAGTTCTTATATTGTTCCTTGTCACAACTAAGCATTGCGTACAAACTCTTCCTCTCAAACAATGAATTAAGGTCCGATGCCGAGGCTTCCTTAGACCTCCTATTTGGTAAGACAGAGCAGTCCTGGATTACTAGCTGTTCGCGTTCATGGCCACCATGGACTTCCTGGTTGCCGATTTTACGGCTTGCACCTCGTCAGGTCACAAATCCAGCGTTGGATTGGGGCAACCCTCGTCCATGTGACACGAGCAATCGACCGTATTGTTTGTGATCTAATGTAAGACGACGCCTTGGTTACCATCTTGAGAATCTTGGTCTGGATCCTCCCTAACATCTGGATATTCGTTGGCGTGCACCATACAGCCGATCCGATTATTTTGGAACTAATGACCGATAGGTATAGTCTTCTCTTCTGCCTCACACCTAGCTTGCTGTTACGGGATATTAACGAATAGAATGTTCCCACATCCTTGTTGATTTTAGTCCGTTAGAAATGTTTCTGCTGCAAGAGCCTCTTGTCTAAAATTAAGCCCAGGTATTCGGCGTAGTGCAATATGTTCTTTTTCATGGGTGCTTAACACCTCGACGAATTTACTAAGGAAGGGCCTTTTAAAGAATCGCCACCTATTAAAGAACACCCGAACTACAAACAGCCTGGTTTTATTGACATAGCCAACAGTGAATCTGTAAAAGCCACAATTTTTACGATGCCTGTATATTGTTATGGGCTCTCCCAACATTTAACTGTTGACACTTGTATAAGCTGGGGAATTTATGGAGATGAGCCTCTATGAGGATTTTGTAATTAAGAGGACGAAACAACCTCCCTTATTATTTACTACAGAGGTTACTAAATTCGACTCGTTAAAGATACAAAATTCTCTGTTCCATCTATGGGTAGCCCCAATCAATCAATAACAACACAACATGAATGAGGCTGTTGGATGGAGATCATCCAATGATACGGCCCTTACTTTATAGAAGGCATTTTGCAATATAGCATGCTTATTAATTTCACCGATAACTGCTTGGATAATTTTTAAATCCTGCTCCTCGTCAATAATATCGTATTTTTTGGTAAATCTCTCGCCTCTAAATAACAAACATAAAAAAGAAGAAACGAACCAAATCCCTCAACTTAAACAGAATTAAACGACAAGAGGGAACTAGATTCGCAAACGACTATCATCTGAACAATAAAATTTACACATTTACCCCAACCTCGGAGTCTTTGTAGTCTCCCATAATTGCGAATTGTCTCTCGTAGGTCTTAATTCTTCTGAAACGGAACATTAAAACCACCCAGCCACGTATTGGCGACGAGGTCTTAACGACACTAGCAAGTCCTAAAACAAGCGCGAAGACATAGTCGTAATGGGTAAAGAAGAAAGCGGTATATGCTAGGGAAGTAGGGAGAAACTTCATTAATGATAATAAGGAGATGCCGGGGCAAGGAGACGTTTTACGATTCGCAGCCATCCTTCTCTAGCTCTTTGGAATAATTCCGGATTTATTTTATATGTACATGTCATATTCGCACAAAACGCTACACTCTGCACGCTGTTAGTCGGTCTGTGTGTGTGTGTATATTTGTTTTTATGCACGCCTCCTATGGCGTATGACATTTCCAAGCTTCGTCGGAAGAAGCCCCAGAATCGCTTTAATGGCGTTTATTTAACTCATTGTTGGCATGTCAGTTGGCGCAGACTGGAATGGAAAGTGTACATAGCGCCGTCGAGATTATAAACTAAATTATTCACGTTTTATTGTTATTGTTGTGCACGCAGTGACGGCGTCCCAGGGCAGTATTGTCGTAAATTACATATTGTTAATGTAATGGCGGTTATAGTTTTTACTTTTCCGCTGCGTTTCATTCGCTACAAAGTTTCTATTTTCTTCGCATTTAATGTTGTCGCGTTTGACATACTTTGTTCTAGAGGAATTTCACTCGTTTTATTATCATCTTTTTATATAAGGTGATTCTAAATATACGCGACAAACTTTAAAGGCTATTCCTCTGAGTTATTTTGATCATAAACGTTTAAAAAATGTAAAAAAAAAATGCTTATAGAGTGGTATTGATGGATTCATTAGCGGTGGGAAAAGAAAGCACTAACCATTTCAGCCTACCCAGCGTCATCAGCATTGCTCCGAGTACTTTCTTCTACAACATCGCCAGTTGACTCTCGACTTATATCTAATGCTAAGAGATACGTGCCTTCTAGAGTTCCCTAACTAACTCTCGAACAGTTCTTGCATTGCTGAACTCGAGATGGCGTGACACGTGGCGAGATGCAAATTACGGTGTTAGGTAGAGAAATGCACTCGGAGCAACGCTGATGATGCCGAATAGGTACAAACATGTCCGTTGGGTAGTGTTTTCTCTCCTTACAATGCTTTTACCGTACGTGATTCAATCAATGGCATAAGGAGCTATTATTTGGGTATACTTTGGCATATGTCCGAAACTGAATGGTTATAAAAGCAAAGGATGATTAATAATAAATAAATTATTTAATATCTAGATGACTCCTGGAAGAGAATTTATTTATTTATTTGTAATTTAACTATTATTGTTTTCTTGGTTGTTAAAATGTCATTTTATGCTGTGATTGCTTTTTTTTTTAAATTTGTTTTTTTATACAATTACAGAAAACGAGTAGCCACGTGCTTTATAATGTAATTGTTAACTAAAGTTAACAACAAAATTGTCTTAATCACAAAATATTTATATTTGCCACTTTCGAAACCATTTTAAATACAATGTTGTGACGTATTCTTTTTTTTTTGTTTCAGGTGAGTAACTGCTATATAACATTGCAAGGGTTCGCCTAAATAGGTAAGATGTACGCTTTATTCTACAGATCTAAAGATGTGAACCTCATTGTTTGGAAAGTTTATTCCACTTAGTCCAAGAAATAATATTATTATTGCTTCAATCCAACTGAGCTGATTATCTTCACTTGTAAAAGTAGAAACTTGATTAAAAAGCAAATGGAGTAAGAAGGTAGAATTCTTGTATATTGTTATTGTTAAAGCTATCTTTTTCTGAATGTAAGATAGTCTTATCAGGGACTAGTTTAGAAATATTAGAACCAAAGCTTATTTTCATTAATATTAGTAATTTGACACTTTGAATTTGAAAAGGATAATTCGTATTGTGAGAAATTGGTACAAGCAACGGGCTTCCTTAATTCGCCATATTGCAGATATATATGCACCAATATCAAGCAAACAGAAATTCCAGCTATAAGTATCAATAGATTCTAGATGGTAACACTACGCGCGTATTTGGAATTGGAATATGATTCTGCAGCGAGTCAAATACGCGGTGCTTAATTGAGCAAACTCAGGTAAATTACTGAAATCCTTCTCAAAGCGATTTGGTTGTTTCAGGATCAAATTTTAAGTGTTCAGAAAGAAATTCCTCAATCATTTAACGGTTTTGGTAACATCCTATTATAGCTTGAAATGCAAAGGTTGGCAGGTCCCTTATTATAATGTACTGACGAATCAGTTGTAGTAAGTGTGAAGATCTGAATTTTCTACATCTAGGACACCAATTTTAATTTCTGATTTTGACTGGTACTAATCTGAATTTAGCAATACTCCGATGGGGTCCTTTAGGGAATTACTAAACAGAAATGTTCTACTTCAGAAATACATTTCCACCTCATTAGCATTAGTGTCCAATACTTCCTTCGCCAGTTCACTAGCATTTTGTAAAATTTAGACTAATAAATAAAACATCTTGGTCGTAGCATTCTTGCATTTACACCATTAAACTCTGTGGCACTTCTTATTTCCATGAGGTGCAATTTTCATTTTTCTTCATATAGTGAGCTTCTGTTTCACATTTCTGTGTAATTTTGAGAATATTGAGACTCATAGCTGCCTGAAGTAATTCTTTTTCCCGATGACTGCATTTAGTTTGATGTCCTGCGTTCTCTTAGTCGTACAGTTGAATTTTGTGGAACATCAGACCGACCAAAACTCAAATCCATCTCATCCCAATACTACTGGTCTGTTGATCATCTAAAAGGAAGAGAAGGTGACTATACTTTTGGTGTTTCAATATAAATCAATCAATTTCATTCGTCAAAAAGTGAAAGGATTCAATCCTTTATGCGTTTTAATTGCAAGTCTTGTAGTTGTTCCCGTAGATCAAATTAAAGGTTTGGGTACATTCTTTGACTCTTTCCTGATTTTTAAGGTCCTATGCAGATGACTTTGAAAATGGTACTCGACTTATTCCGTCCTATTCTGGAACCCTGCTCTATAGTGTGGTACCCGTGTTTGGCTCTCCAATCAGATAAGGTTGAAGGAACATAGAGAAAGCTTGGTAATTACATCTTGTTTAAACTTAACGTAGATAAAAACTTGTAGACTTGTTCAGAACATTTGAACTCGTCACATGTCCAATCTCTGTTTCCACGTCGTGAAAATTGCCCTATTTTAATTTGGATATAAATGTTTACGTAACATAATAGAATGTCTCTGTCTGCTTTCGAATAGCTGCATATCCGAAATGATCTTTTCGCTTTAGTTCTCCATAGAACCCCCTATGGGTCAAATTTAGCTGCAGAGGAACAGAACAATCTTCCCAAAAATATCTACATTTTGGCACAGTCGTATTGATGTAATCTTAGTGATAAATTGCCTATTATCACTAAGATTAAATTGTTGAACTATACCTAAATTAGATTTAAGTTGCCCTTTTTCTTTGGTTGGTTTCATTTTTTGTGACCTTTTTGGGAGTTTTCCCTATAGCTCTATATATAAATAAACAAATAAACGAATATTCGTTATTGGTCATCATAGTTTCATCATCTCTCCTTTTATGGCACGATATAGAACTATACACTACCTCATCTTCGTACAGTTACGCCAAAGCTTTAATTATACACATCAATTTTTGTTCAAACTTGCATAATTACCGACATTAATATAAATTACGGAATCGCATTTGCATCTGGAAACCGAGACGACGGGTTCAATTCCTCGCCTCTTACCCTGCCCCCTTGAGTCCCCTTCCCCACCACCGCCGCCACCAGCCAATGTGGCTTCCCTTCGCCATCCGAGTGTACGAGTTATTCCTGGTACATTTACATATCTCTATTGTTGTAGGATGGCAAGTGTAGGATATAGTTTAATTAGTTCATAAGTTTGTACGTTTCCTGAATTCGCGTCTCGGTCTTCCGTCTCCGTTCTTCCTCTCTCGCTCTTCCATCCGCCATCCATTTTCCATCCGTTTCGCAAGTTTATCCGATCAATAAGGTCCCGAAGTTTAACCAAGTTTAGCGTTTGTTGTATAAACAAACTATTGCTCGGGCGGTTCTACGTCGTGCAGTGTTTAGTGTACCGGGTCTACCCTCATTCTCATCCTATAGTCGCCTTCGCTTGGATACTCGTGTTTATCCGGCTGGGTATTATTGTTGTTGTATCGCTGTTACTACTACCAATACTAATACTGGCAGTCTCTCTGTATTTTGCATTTAAACCTGGACGTAATAGAATACATAGTAAAACGTTAGTAACACAGGCGATTCGATTCCGCGAAATTAAGTTGGGGTGGGGACAGATTCTTTTGATGAAATCGTTCTGCTGGCGGAGTTTATTCTGTCTTATCTGTCAGGGTTTGGATAGTTGCCTTATTGCTGCGGACTTTGCATTTTGTTTTGGTATATTGGGTTAATACCATCAGTTTGTACAATTTGGGCAGCAAACCCGATAAAACAGCGACCAATCGGTCTAAGTTGCTGTCATTCGTCAAGA
Organism: Marronus borbonicus; assembly: GCA_902655005.2. Taxonomy (NCBI): domain Eukaryota; kingdom Metazoa; phylum Arthropoda; class Insecta; order Coleoptera; family Scarabaeidae; genus Marronus; species Marronus borbonicus. The sequence continues at coordinate 2,436,658 of LR737398.1, read as the reverse complement.
AGAAAAACATTTTTATGGCAGAATTCATTTTATTTTTCAACATAGTCTCCTTTGACGTCGATGCAAAGTTTTCCTATATTTTTCTCTAACCCTCAAAAATAGGCATTTGTTTCTGTAATCACTCCATGGTCTGCGTGCTAAATTTGCCGAATACGGGAATGTGCGTACCCTAACTCATGGAATTTTGCCATTGCGACGACATTAGTGTCGACTCGTACATTGTCTTGATGAAACAGAATCAGATCAGAATCAGAAACGATCGAATAAGTTGGCATAATGCTTGCCATTAATCGTCTTGAAATTTTCAAGGTAGTAAACGTGGAATATGCCGCGAATCTCCTAAAACACTGTGGCCATGATATTGTTAGCCAATGAAGTGGCTCTGGCTTTCTTCTCTGGAAGACTACTCTTTGGTTTCTGGTGTGCTGTGATGAATACATGTTTCGTCAATAGTTCTGAGTCGATGCCAGATATCTTTCGGATTAGCCAAACTTTGCTTTGAAGTACACACGTGCGTGCTTATGGTCTCACGATTGATCCCTGCACCCATGAAGAGAATTGTTAAAATGTTATGCATCCAGCCTACTGCTTCAGCAATTCATTACCATGTCGTGAATTTTTTCATTTCATCATTTTTGATGTGGTAACCTCATTTGGGCGACCTGAACCTTTTTCATCAGAAGTGCTCGTACGGCTGCGTTGTTCAGTTTTTATGGTCGATAACGAAGGCATAGAATCCCCATAAACTTCTTCGAACTCCACCTTCATCTCATCATTCGTTTTCTTTTTCAAAAACCAATATTTAATCACTTCTTATTATTGTTAAATCACAAAAGTTGTTCACTTTAGATGGCTGTCATTCGCGAGCTAAGCAACGTATCTGTATGAAAATTAGACAGGACTGTTGTCAAAGGTTACTTATACGAAATGTAGAGCTTCTTCAAATCTAGTAGCCTCTTGTTGAGGCCAGATGATTATCAAACGCCCCTCGTACCAGACACTTTGAGGACAGTATTGTAATTTGACTGGTATTCAGTTATTTCAAATCAGCCTTTGTCGGAGCTGAAAACCAAAAATCTTAATTTTCAGGGATTGACAATTTTTCAACTGGGAAGTCACACCAACAGGATTTAAAACTAAAGCGTGTGAAACTATTGCTATCGCAATTCGAGACATTGGGTAACTTATCTATGGCTGGTGTCATTTGGGTAGAATTTTCTCTGGTACATTTTCATTTCAAACCGATCTATAACGTTGGAGCATTCGTAAAACACGATCTCTGGATCAAACTTGGTTGGTCAACCGTTTAACATTATGATATTGGTTAAGGATGTAACTAATATCATTTTTGTGAGTTTGGTGAAATAATATTAAGCAGTAGGACATATTTTGTTATTTGGAAAAATAAAGGTAGCGTAAGCGGAGAGTTTTCCACCATATGCGAATGAGTTAGTCAAGAAAAATCATAATGAAAGTGAAACAGAGGCATATATGTCGCTATGTGTAGAAACAACCATATTAAGGTAGAGACGTATAAGTGGCATATAAGTGGCATATAAGAAAGAACTAAGATAAATAAAAATTGGGAAGTGTACACTTGTTTTAGGGAGCAATAATTAAAAAACATACTTCGATCTATAAGAAGCCCTTAAATATGAGGTGATAGCCAAGGTGTTCACTCTGCCATTATTTTTCTAAATAACATAAACACAGTTGTGGGGAGAATGGAGCGTTGGTGCGATGAACGGTCAAAAGACGCGTATAATACGATTTAAACCAACGTTGCCTGCTTTATCTAGTTTGTATGTTCCCTTTAAAGGTAAATCCCTAATGGGATGCGCGTCTGTAAGTTTTTTGGGAATGACTGTGGACGTACATCTTAAATGGCAAGAACACTGCGATGAGTTGGGGCGTAGATTGCCGACGGGATTATACGGCATACGACAAACTGCAAAAAAGTGTTAATTTAGATTCTGTCAGAATGTTTTACTTCGCTTATATCGAATCAAGGATGCGATACGGCCTAATCTTCTGGGATTCTTCAAAGAAGGCCAATGACTTATTTGTCCTTCAGAAGAGGGTTGTGAGGTGTATGGTGGGGGTTTCTCAAGTAACCTCATGCAGGCCTTGCTTTAGGCAATTAAATATACTCCCTCTACCCTCATTATACATTCTGGAGATTCTTCTGTTCTTCAAGAAAAACGAGCGAAAATTTATCCTTAACCGAAATGTGTGTGCAATGGCCACTCGTGGCTCGCGTAATTTGAACGTGCCTCGACATAGGACAACTCTATTTGAGGGGAATCCTCACTATAGAGCCATTCAATATTATAACAGGCTTCCACATGATCTCAAAGCCTGCGTAACACTTCGCCAGTTTAAAAGTAAACTCGGGGTATATCTGCGTGACAAATTGTTTTATAGTGTGGCCGAGTTTCTCAGTAGCTGACACTTATTTCTTCATTATTACCGTTTACTTATTTCATGTTGTATTTTGTCCACATGCGGGTTTACTTATTTTACTTATTTAAACTTTTTATTTATACAAATATTTTATTTACACTAAAGTTTTATTTATATCTTTATCTTTTATTATTTTGTGTATTATTATTTAACTGAGATTTTACCTTTTGTACTTGGCGATGTCTCTGTTTTTTCTTAAACTAACGACAAATAAACATTACATTACAGTACTATTAAATATACATCAATTAAAATCTCATCATCAAACACAATAAGCCATAATATTTTAGACCGGCGGATAGAGACAAAATCCCATAAAGCATACCCACGTCTCCGTTTACAGAACGGCCATGCCTACAAGTATACCAATCAGACAGTGCACCAAATCTATTCGTCCGAAACAATGCCATTGTATTAGAATACAATAAAACAATTGATATTTTAATATTGGCCAGTTACTTTGTGCTTGTATACATATCGCTTCTATACATTCAATTTCGAGTGGCTAAGTGTATCTGTGTACGTGTGCAAACGCGAGTTTCTGTGTAAATGTGTGTTTGAATTCGAAATTTATACAATGCATTACCGCGGAGTAATAATGAAACAAGGTAGCAGAGAGCTTGCAATGGTGGTACGGTGTCGCCAGTAGTAGTTATACATACACTATGTACAATAATAATAATAATCATACAATGGACGCTGCGGCACCGGGCGATGAATAATTTTGCTTCGCCGTAACCGTAGATACTGATTATTGTTTAAATTGATATATGTATGGTGATAGTTATTTCTGCAATAATTCGGCCGCTTCGCAATAAGGCCGATATTAATACGATTTGGGGGCAATTTATGTCGATGGCGTTTGGGGGAAAATTGCATTTCGGTTCGGCGCTTGGCAACACTGCATAATATCGAAGCGGATCGGAGCGGAATGGTGGGGAATTTGAGCTGTTTACTATTAGATCATTGTCTCACCGTTGCGCTGTTGGGAGAGGATTAATGTTAAAATCTATACCGAACGGTAATGTTTCTGTTGATAAGCTGCATTATGTACTCCAACTACCGGCTTAAAATCCATACCGTTGTTTATTGTGCTAAATTATAGGGGATTTTTATCGAAAAGTAATCATTTAAAATGCAACATTGAACTGTTGTAATAAGACTATTGTAGAAACACTCTTTACACTAATAACTAATGAAGATAAGGCTAAAAATATTTGGAAATTGAGAAAATAGAAGGAATAAAGGAAGCATCAGGAATAAAAGCAATCGCCATCAAGGAACAATAAATATGAAGATTTAAAGAAAAGAATAACCATGAATAATAATGAAAGAGCTGGTACTTCTTGGTTTTTGAACTGGACCGCCACCGTTGTGAGTGCTTCTACTGATGTTTCGACCACACTCGCATGGACATTTTTAGGCCCTCTGTTGGTGTTACTGCTACTGCACACTTATTTGCTCTTTGTTCTTTTCACCTAAATGCGGAGATAATCACAAAAATCCTAAATTTTTTCGTATTGAACATTCTTCTGCCAACCAAATCTTCGTCAGTTTTACACTGGTTCAGCAGCGAACGCATGGATCCTCATTTGCTTAGAGTACTTTAGATTGCACTACTTCTCGTCAGGTCGAAGAGACCTATTTACTTATTAGCGCTTGACACATCCGAAAATTCCACTCCTTAATTCCTAGACCACCCTGAAGACTACCACTTCGAAGACCACCACATTAAACAACAATTACTCGCATAGTGTCCGCTTTTATCGGTCTTGGATCCAAAAACTGCTGATCCCATTCGCTTCGTAATATCCAAAATTTCTACGCGTGCCAAACCTCCGAAACCAAAGCTTCTTAAGTCAGAAATCCTGACTTTAAGGAAACCGCAACTCGAAACCTCCTATTTGTCTGAAATTTGATGTAACATACCTTCCATATCCTCGGCATTTTAATGATTCAGACTATTTTTCTTAAAATTGTTCGAAGTATCCATGGAAGAACCGGCAATTTTGGCAAAAAATTGTTATAAAATAGAAAATAATCTAAAAAGAGCGTGCGTACTTCATAATACAGTATGTTACAGTATACTGAGGAAGAAAAGAAAATTGGTACCTTGTCTAAGCAACTTCCCCAAGAAGTATCTTTTCTGCTCTGCAATACGCTATGTATCTCTTAATTTTTTATGTCAAATATGCAATAGTGCTTGCGCACTGTTGCTCTATAGATACTCATTTCCATTTTTATCTATATTCCGCATTACCCCGGATTTCAACGCATCCCCCTACCTCTTTCGATTTCATCTTCCCCATGATCTGTATCAAATACGTCCACGTTCGTTTCGCAACCCGCTCTACGCCTCGTTTTTGGTTTTTCTAAAATTTTTTTTTGATCGGAACTGTTTTTAATTAAAAGAGGGAAATAAACACGTCTACCCGAATTTTTAATTAAAATGCATTCGTTACCTATGCTATTGTACCTATTAAGGTTAATTTATAATCGCCGGTAATTGGACAGTCGAAAAATTTTAAACGCAATTATCAAGCAGGCTGTGCGTGGAATAGAATTTACGTGCTCCGCGCCCGAAAACACAACCTTATTTTGTCCGATTTCAATTTTCCGTATAATTCGGCCGGAATGGAATGCGCAGCCGGTTGAAGGTTTAGGAATAAATTCTAGAAAATTTATGGTATATAGAAGATGGTATAAAGAAGAATTTTCGTCTAATGAGAAAATGATGGGAAAGATGTTTTATGATGGCGGACGAGTCGGACGACAATTCTGATGCTAGTAGAAACAAAGACAATCCATGCGAAGAAGTGTTCTTTGTGTAAAGTAAGTTGCTTACAAAACGGGAAAAGTGGTGGATAAGAAAAATTGGCAGTGTAAAGCGTGTGATCCATACTCAAGTTCTTTGGGCTCCAATTTTCAGGAAAATACAACAACTATAGATGGATAATAATTCTAGACACAGCAAATAAGGAGGTTTTACGGAAACTAAATTGATAACAAACTAACCTCAAACTTTGACGTTACGCGCACTCTTTATGGTAATGCGTCACGCACTCAAAATCTCGTATACTTTTAAATACAGAGCCAAATACGTGCTTACTCAGCAGCAATTTGGACTAATCAGAAGAACTGTTGGTTTTCGCCTTGGATACGTCGTGGAGCCTTCGTCCTACGTCCAAGAAAACCGCAATAATTAGCGAGAAATTACCTAAAATTGCCACAAAAAGCACTTTTTCATTAGGTTACTACGTCTGCGCTGTTGTAAACCTCCTAATATTCACAGTTCCATCAAATAGAGCAATTAGCTAGACTCATGCTATAGAAAACAGATTCTAAGCACATGGATCTCGTTAATTTCCTTCGCTAAGAATGAAGTAAGCCAACCCGATGATTAAATTAATTATGATTAATATCATTTCCGGTCTTCGATTATTCTTTGAGTATACGTTTCGATCGGCCAGTAATTTCTCAAACTCGTTAATGCGTTATAATTGGTCCCGGTAATTACCACCGACGAAATACGGCTTGTTTACCGAAATGCAATCCGGCAATATTGCATAAAAATAGAAGCGTTCCTGTTATCTCGATGTATCACCGGAAATCGTGTAAATCGAACCGCGAATTATACCTGATTGAACTGTCTTTAAGACTGCAATTTGAAGGTTTCTGCCAGCCGCATGCTTTCGAAAAGACGCCTTTTAATCACAGTTCCTTTCTGATTTTTAGTTACACGTTTCGCGGTTATAAAAAACAAGAAATCGTTATTATCGCCCTCGTAAATCAGGTAACAAGGGTTATATGCCGCGTAATAGCGCTCGTAATCCGTGAATTTTATGCAAGCATGGGTTTCAAAGAGAAAGGAAACGTTAATGAATTGATCCCAGGTTATTTTTTTTTACTGCTTTTATGTCTGGTAGGTACTAGAATACAATTGCCTGATTAGAAAAGCATATAAAAAAGACCGTATTCATCAACTACATGACCGTAACTAAGGAGTAATTATGTATTGCGTTAAACGGAACATACGCGCTCAATGCGAAATAACTAACTAATATGTACAGTTTGCTTTATTACGAAGAAGTTGTAAAGCCTCAACATGAGTTTCTGTGAAAATGGAAAAAAATCGAATTCCAGTCATCAATAAATTCTTGCAATACGCAAATTAAAAGCGAGGTTAGTCGCTCTTTACTAAATTCTGCGCTATCATTTGCCACAGCTGAATTTAAACGTGGTCGTACCAGCTTGATCAACGATGAACGTTCGAGTCGTCCAAAAACTGCAGCCATGACGGACAACATCGGAAAAGTTCACCGAATGGTGATAGACGACTGCCGAATTAAGATTAGAGAAATAGCAAACTGTGAGCATCTCAAAAGTTTGTGTTTGTCTTATATTGACCGAAGATTCGGGCACCAGAAAGCTCAGGGCTAAAAGCGCATTGGAATGAATATTACCAAAACCCAAAGGTTAATAACTTTGGATGCACTGAAGCCGAAGAACAGTCGAAACACGAAAAAAGCGAATCGGCTGGAAGAGTGATAGCGACTGTTTTTTTGGGATACTCATTGAGTTAGGTAGTGTTAATCTTGAAAAAAGGGAAAAATAATAACCCATCATTACTTGGCAACCTGAAGGCAGAATTTGCGGGAAAGGGCCGCGCAAATTCGCGAATTGGACCTCGAATTGATGGACCACCCATCCTACTCACTAGATCTGGCCCTTAATAATTTTCTCTGTCTCCTAGATTCAAAGTTTCGCTCGGAGGACGGAGATTTTCATCGATTGAAAAGACCGTCACATTTGTAAACGCCTATTATGCAGAACAAGATGCCCGCTACTATTTCTGTGTTAGGCTGGAAACTTCAGTGTACTCTGGTACACAATAAAAAGAACTGAAATGGAAAAACATAGACATATCAACCATTTTCTTTAATTATTACATCAATTGGAATTACACTCCTTCTAATTGTGCTACACAATACAAGATCTCTCTTCCGATTCACGCTTCAAATTAACCCAGCGCGCGCAAAGTTAAATCAGCGAGCGTTTCTCGAATGTTCGGTATTTTAATAAGTACATCACGCATGTTCACACCACCGACAGTTGCCGTCGAGCTGTAATTAGACGGCGCTCAGCGCGAAGCACCGCACCGCTCCACATTGCAACGAGTTTAGAATTGACGCTATGTGGGGCCTTCGCGTGAGACCCTCCTCAATGGACGGAACGGACGGTCGGAGCGGAATAGATATACCTACCTCTGCAGCACACATACACTTACAAAGGACTTGTAATCAATAGTAATATAGCGTAGCATGCTCGCAGACTTGACTAATAACTATTAATACGTCTTGCTGCCATCACGATATATCAAACACACCCCCAGTCTTGGTTTTTCCTCCCTCCCTTACTCTTTCCCACGAAAGCTCCGCCGCGCGGAGGAACGGATTCTCGATGTTAAATGCGCCCCGCCGCCTCTGACAGGTTCGTCTACATTTCGCAACGAAGTTCTACAACACGTCACCTCGATACGTGACGAGATCCCCAAGATATGGCGCGTGAACTTAATATTAGAGATATGTACGTCTACATATGTACAGATCGTGATATCGAGCTTGAATCTACACTCGAAGCCTTTACTTACTGAATTTGCTGATTGCTGCGCAACGTAGTAGCAATGATGTAAATAGTATTAAGGAATGTATTAAGTGGAAAGCAGTCTAGAATACTCTAGATTGCTGCATATAAAGTTTTGTTACATTGTGAGCAAACCGTAGTAAGAAGCTAAGGCGTTCGATGGAATTGCTTTCTTATGTTTAAAATCCCATTAAAATGGGGTTCAATGTTTTTTCTCATACGGGCCTAATGTGGTCCGCACGCTATAGTTTGGAAGCGCCTTGTTTAGAAGGCTTATTTCACGTTGTTAGAGTCCAGAAGCAAAGGTCTAAAATACCAGATCAAAGCAGTCTACCACATTATTACCAACCAACAATTGAGACTAAAATTTGGTCATGGAATACCTTCCATGATCCGCGCCTCATCTATACAAAATAAGCATAGTTGAGTTGCCTGAAAGTCCATACATGTTTTCTCACAGTAGACCGGACGATGTATTCATCCCCTTGGTACTTGGTACAATGTAGGTAAGATCCATTTATGAAAGTTATCGCTAGAAAATAGGCTTTAATCCTACAGACCTTAAAAAAAGAGAGAGAAGAAAAATAATGTGTAGTGTTATTATTTCTTTTCCAGTTGAAAGATCTCTACAACAAGCTAATGTGCAGCACTCACGGTAGTGATAAATCTTCATAAATGATCAAATAATTTCCTTCAAAGGTAAATGTTAAAGTTAAAATTGATGAAGGTTTAATGTTAAAGATAGATACGCTGTTTTTTCGAAACGACCGTTGAAACTTTCGATTATATCAAAAAATTGCGATGGTCCACGTTTGCGCCGCATCTTCAAGGTGTAATCCATGTGTTGCAAGCCCAACATCAAAAGTAGGCGTGTAGAAAATGACTTCTTCATTATTTCTCAATGTAATCTCCTCCTTCCATATACTTTTTTGGTCGTTTAATAACGCCGCAATAGCGCTATAAAAATACGATGGCTGTTTGTCCTCAAAATGATCCGAAACTGTCTCATGGGTCTCTTCATCTGTATTAAATTTTCTCCCTCTTATCTCCGATTTTAATCTTGAAAATAGAAATTAGTCACCTGGGGCAAGATAAAGGCAGCGGATGCGCAAGTGCAGGAGCTTTTTTATCCATCTTTCCTCGGTGTATCTTGATGATGGCTTGCCTAATTGGTGCAGCAACTCGGCATAATAAAGTCGATTCGCTAGCCCCAAAAATTGTCACCATCACGTTTTTTGTGCTTTTTGTCACCTCGACCTTCTTAGGGATTCTTAGGGTTGGTCTTTCCCATAATGCCACTCCATCGTTTCCATTTCAGATAAAAAGTCGTGGTATAATGATGTTCCATCCCCAGTCACAATTTGTTTAATGGTCGTGTTGTCGACTTCTTCGTACAGCTCAAGACCCTTTCGGCTACATTCGACACGTTATTCCTTCTGAAGCGCAGGATCTTCAAAACACTAGTTTTTGAAATTCCTCTTTGTTCCTCCATTTCCTTGACCTTCAGTAATCGATCAATTAATGCGACTTCCAGCACCAATTTGGTGCTTTCTGGTATCACTATAGTAGCGGATCCCTTTTCACGTGAATCATCTTTAAAAGATTCTCTGTCCAACTAAACAACTTTGGCCAACGTTGAACTATAATATACGATGGTGTAGAGTTTCTATAAACCGTGTCCAGTCGCCCCTTGGTTTCAGACGATGTATTTTTTTTCTGCTAATGGTGACTGCTTGCTTTCCTTGATATTGCGGTAACTTTTTTAATTTTCTTGTACAGTTACTGATTTTATTTATAACCATCTAATTTTTATTGCAATCGATAATACCAACATCATAACCCTGATATTCTTTGGTTACATAAACATCGAGCGAGCATATCTAAAAGATTCATACTAACCGATATGGAAATGCACATTTAATAGTGCCATTAGGTGTACCCGAAACACTCAAGGGGAACGTGTAAGAAGGAGAGAGAAAGCCGATAATTATTTCACCGTTCGTTCGCGTTTCGTCTACGAACGAGAACAATTATAATTTTTTCGTTTCGATTTGCTTGCGTTTTCGCTATGAAATTAGTTATGTAAATTTATCGGAGCGAACTTATGATGTTTTGATTTATAAGCAGCGCTCGCTTTGCCCGCACACAGAACCTTCTGTCCATCAACGAAATGTTACTTTTAATGCGCGCTATATATAATTTAAAATTGACTGGCGTAAAGGCCTATTCGCGTGAGAATTTCTACCTCTCGCAAGTATTACGGTGTACTTGTATGTAACATGTACGGTTGTTGGCGTTCCGTCCATAGGCGAGGAGGTAGTTAATAAGAACGGAGTCGTGGTAATGGATGGAGTAAATGGTTTGAAATTCCCAACTATGGAACGGCCATTTTGTTGTTATGCCGTTAAGGGAGAAGTTTACGAATTGTTTTTCTCGATCGCTAATCGAGTTAGACCTGCCGCTCACGCGAAATATACTTATTGTATCGTAAAGGGTTATTTGCAGAAATATCTTCCATTCGTGGCTTTAAATGTTTCATTTCTGCTTGAAATTTTTATTGTCGACAATCCCGATGGGATTTAAATGCTTTCCTATTTCGAAAAATAGAAATAAACTGAAAGAATAGCTACCTTCGTAACTTGTCTATCGTACTATTAGGGGCATCACCAAACTCGCTTAATTTTTTGAACCCAAATGTATAGTCGAGACGACGGTAGCAAGTACAACGATTGTGAAAAATCTCATTAAAAATGAATTGCTTGCATTAATTGTGATGAACGATATTTTATTAAATAGGTTGTCATATACGAGTCTTATGTTAAGCAGAGGAAGAATATATTGAATAACTTTTCATGCGTTACGCTTCGGATCTCGCCGACGTTTCTTCGGGTGTCGTTTTGGACCCATTTTTATTCGTAGTATTTATTATTATTATTATAGTCGGAAGAAGGCACGGATGCCTTGGGTCACTGCAACGTTAATGCATCTATTGTTACAAAATGCCTTTGTATGCGTTAGAATAGTTGGAGGTTTTTACTAAACCTTAGTACTTTACTTAGGATCTTTTTCCCTCAGTTCATTGTATGCAAGAGATGGCCTACTGAAATGTTGGTATCATGGCGACTAATGGCAACATATTTGCATAGAATACGTTCTGCCATCTCCAGATCTTCTTAGCACAGACAACATATTTGATTTTCAACTTTTCCTAGTTTAAATAAGTAATATTTTAGGACTACTTGACCAATCTGAGTTCCCCTTTACTGAACGATAGCGCTACTTTTGCTGTCTTTAGCGAGCCTCTTTTTGCCCGGGAATACTTGTCCTCCCATGTCCTTATTGCTTGTTTTATGTGACTATTTTGGAGGCTTAGGATAAATGAAAGACACGTTCGCTGCTTCTTTGGCCAACTTATCTGCCTTTTCATTTCCTTCGATTCCTCGGTGGGTTAGGAGCCATTGCAAAGTAACGTAAATATAAAAGGTTCACCGTTGAATATTCCAGGATGTGTGATGTCGTATGCTGATCACAATAATGTAATGGTGACTGTTGATTACATGCGTTCAGTGTACTCCAAATTTAACTTGGCTGGTACAATGTAAATGGACTGGTTTTACATATAGAAAAAATATATAATGTAATCTTTAATACTAATGATTACGTACTCATTATGTTGGTGATATAGACCTAGTTTCTTTTCCGAATTGTAAGCTACTTGATAATAAATTACATTGCGGCATGCAATTGAATTCGGCTATTATATAAAATTAAACAGAGCTTTAAATTTACGGTTTTTTTAGTTTTTATGTTAGCATGACTTTACATGCCTATACCCCACAACCCCCGCCCAACAAGAACAAACCGTATCGCATTCTAGAGTCGACCAAAGTAGAGTAAATTGATGTCGTATGTTTACGAGTCGAGATAAACCTCAAGCTACGGTAGAGGTAAGCCAATGAGTTCAATTTAGCAATCAGTTGTTCGTAGTGACCCTTCCAACTTAGATAATGATTCATACGTACACTGCCGTTCAGTGAAGTGATATTATATCACACTGTATACAATTATTAATACATAAAATTAGAAAAATATTAAGCATACACTCTTTTCTAAGGGATTAAAGCCATAAATTATTATGTAAAGTAGAAATATTGCGACAACCACAATAAAGTCCCTTTTATTATCATTCCAAGAATTTCTCGGAAGTACCGATCTGTTGAAACGGGTCGTTTGGGGATTATTAACGAACAATACATTTAGGAAATATACCGCAGCATCATTCTTGTTTATTTATCACAGGCGTAAAGATATAAATTTGCTTCGTTTTACTGTTACACGTGTGTTGGTGTGCATCTGTCGTTTTTGCGCGAAAGTTTTAAGAAAATTTACTTCAAAATGGCACGTGGCAAGCCTACCAGTGTAGAAAAACGTTCACGCATTATTACGCTGTTGGAAGAAGGATATTCGGGGCGACAAATTGCTGAAAAAATAAATATGAGAAGTTCAACAGTAAATGACATCATAAAGCGATATCGGACAACTGGAACTATAGAAAATCATGTTCGTCCCGGAGCATCTAGGAAAACAACAAAAGCTGAAGATTTGAGAATTGTATTATTAAGCAAACGCAATAGAAAATTAACAGCGCCGCAAATAGCAGCCGAACTCAATCGTGGCCGTGAAGAACAAGTTTCGGCGAGTACGGTAAAACGTCGACTCCAACAAGCGGACCTTCATGGTCGCATTGCCAATCGAAAACCCTTATTACGTCGGGGCAACAGAGCAAAACGCCTACAGTAGGCCCGTTCTCATCTAGATTGGTCATTAGATGATTGGAAACACGTGCTTTGAAGTGACGAGTCAAAGTTTGAGGTTTTTGGGCAAAATCGACGAGTTTATGTCCGAAGATATAAAACCGAAAAGTGATCCCGAACTGCATTGTGCCTACAGCGAAGCAAGCGCGTAGTTCTGTATTAGTGTGGAGATGTTTCTTCTTTGCTGGGACGGGAGATTTAGGCAGAGTGCAGGGTGTAATGAGGAAGGAAAATTATTTTGCAATACTCCAGAATCATGCAGTGCCATCGGGATTGCGTATAATAGGCCGTAACTTTACATTCATGCATGACAACGACCCAAAACACACTGCGTTAGTGTGTAAGACTACACTACACTGTCTAAAGGAGCAAGAAGAACGGCACACCCTGAAAGTAATGACATGGCCCCCCACAAAGCCCAGATTTGAACCCTATAGAGTTGTTGTGGGATGAACTGGACAGGAGGATCCGAAAAATATGCCCCACTTCACAAGAACATTTACGGAATATTCTGCAACATGAGTGGATTAATATTCCACAATCCGTTTTAACGAAACTTATCGAAAGAATGCCTAGAATAGTTCGAGCGGTGATTAACAGCAAAGGAGGTTTTTTCGATGAAAAAAAAATATAATGTTCAGTATGTTATATTAGGCCAGAATAACTTTTTATTTGTTTCTTTTTGTCTTTTCTACCTGTACATACAATAAAATTGCATTTTGTTTTTAGTTCCGTTTGTTTCTGTAACCTTTTCATGTTTTTTACTAACCGACCGAACTTCTCTGAACGGCAGTGTACGTACCCAAAGATTTTCTACTTTTGGCCTATGTTTCCCACTGGTAAATCCAATGATAGAGCAACTGCTTAACGCTTATGGAATACCATAAACTCGGTCTTATTAGCATGTAATAGTAGATTATCATTACTTAGCCATGAATTCGTTTTATTCAATACTTGTATGTATCTCTATTTTTATCAGATGTAATCACAACTATATCATCAGCATACAGACTAAAACTTGCATTCAAGTCTGGCGCAATGCTCTCAAAAGAAAATATCGGACCCGAAGTTAACCCCTGTGATTGAAGTTTTTTTAAACATCTGATATTAGAAAATGCTAAATTCTTATTACTTGTAATATTCGTAGTATTGTAAGTGTTATATTTATTTTTAACATCAGGATTCGTGACTTTTAACGAAAATTGATAGACACACGCTATTCTGTAAGGAAACATTAACCTTATTTAAATAAATTGCGTTCTAAATTGTACACAAACGAACCACCTCACCTACTTTGTTTTAGTTCATTTTCAAAGATAATAAGGTGTACCACTCAACGGACAAGATCGATACCACCTGAACCAACAAATCGCGTTCCAACTGACTATTTTATTGATTTTGTGCAACACCTAAGGAGCATATCTTGCGAAATGTATATACGAAACGTTACCATAAATCACCTGCTCCGTTTTAAAAGCAGATATTATAATTTGAGGCACTTGTATCTGGAAGTTTTTATTCTTTACCTGGGTGTATGTAGTGATATTGTGATGA
>LR737398.1:2383147-2422174 GCA_902655005.2 Marronus borbonicus | reverse complement strand
TAGGAAATGCGAAGTAAATTGAAAAGCCTAGCTTTGGCAAAATATGCCAGGACAAAGTCGGACGCAACCATTCATATCAAGCTTGCCAAAAAATACCAAACAATTATCCCATCTTTCAGTAAAGGGAATCTCAAGTAACCCTGAAATATAGCTTATACAAACTAGGAAACGTTGAAAATCAACTCCTTTATCTGTACCAAGAAGATCCGGAGAAGACAGATCACATTCTAGTGATACTGTGCTTCACAAAGAACCTCTAATTATTTTAACATACTGTAATAATGACAACACGATTTAACAGATTTTCCGCCTGAGTCAGACATATCGTTCCTTGCACAATTTCCGATGCGGAATCTGAATTTAGCCGCAGAATTGATCTAGCACGTCAGAGTTTCGAAGAAAACCAAAAAAACCAAAAACATCAAGTTTTCGCTGATATGTGTACACCGTAATTCATTTTCGAGATTGTGAAGTTGTCGCAAGATGGCGTTGAGTGCAGTTTCTCATTGGCGTCGCGTTAGGTGGAAGGCTCACATTAATGAAAGTGTATAGATTGTGCATATTTCGTTACCGTTGAACGACATCTATAAAGTAGCAGACATTTATGTGGAGCTTTTCTTGATGCCAATCAGCAGCGGCTGATGCGGAGCTGTATTACAAGACTTCGATTCTCTCGTGTATTTCCGTTATATATTGTGTACATTGTACACTAGGTAACGGAAATATACGAGGAAATCTACGCACTCACCATCAATCGTCACTCCTGCCAATACATCAATAAATAAATTACGGAATTCAGTTGTACGTAGGTTCTTAAAGAAAAATAAACCAAACTAAATCTTTGAACAATTATTCAAACTTCAGCTTGCTATTATAGACTAAAACAATCTTGATACACTTTGATCTTTATACCATTGCTTCAACTTTACACCGATGGCTGAATAAGGCAATACTCGTCGCCCTTTCTACATTACCCGCATACGACTAAAATCCATCAATAGAGCTGGTATTCCGCGCGTCCCGACAGGACTGGATTCATTACAGTAAGTACGTGTATACGTCTGTTGAATGCGCGAATGATGAACAGGAGCAAATACGATTGTAGAAGACGTAAATAGGCGACTTGAGATAAAGGTTTTCACTTGAACGCACGTGTTGCATTTTTCTTGAGTTTCGCGGTTTTGTTATTTGGCTTAAGTGAGATTGATTAAATCGGAAGTGTGTGAATAGAAAAGCTACTTGATTTGACTGCCCGCACTTAGAGATAAGATGTCTTATTTTCTTTATAATTCCTGATTTTGGTTTAGGGGATTTTTTATGTATATCTTAGCCTTTATTTAGCCTTTTAGCGTTTATAGTTTAGTACGTGTGCGCTCCCCACTCCGGGTGGGGACACCCCCCTAGCGTGAGGATCAGTGCCGCAAGCGCTATGGAGAGTAATGCAGGGATAGTGGTTGAATTGAGCATCTCTGTAGACAGGGGTGGCTCAGACAGGAAAGGCGGTGTAAATGTTAATGCGTCGGGTCAACTCAATTTTGCGAATGCACTTAAAAATAACAAATCGAAGCTAAACCTCCCAGAAAGGGAACAAGCTATCATCTTTGATACGATACGAAGGTCTAAAAAACATAATTTTTGCATCTAGAGTTTTTCCAATAATAGAATCTGTCTGTATCTTGCTTCAAAAACCATGGTAGACGAATTTTTGGTGTCACATCAGGGCATTATGATAGAGAACAAATTTATTAAGGCACAGCGTTTGGTTTCACCAGCCAAAACGATAATATTGTCCAACATTTCTCCTTCACTTCCGCGTGAAGAGATTGAGCACGGATTAAAACGGTTAAATTTAAAAGTTGTATCCCAAATTACATTTATAGGAGCAGGAACATAACATATCCTCAGCTTTCGTAGGCAAGAGTATACATTATATTAGATGAAAAAGAAACCATCTCGGAGTCAATGTTAATTTCGTATAAACAGAATTATTTTCGAATTTTTATCAGTTCTGATGAATTGCGGTGTTTTGCTTGTAAACAATTAGGGCATGCAGCGCACAAGTGTCCCAAATCATTAAACGCAATAGTGGGAGTGAAGGAGGCAACAAAAGTAGAGGAGGCATTACAAAATGATGAGAACAAAAGCAATGATCAAGATTTTGCAAATAGTAATTTAGAAGAAACAGTTGATAGCGCGAAGTCGCAAAATCTTTCGACATCCCATAAACGCGAGGCTCCTTCTACAACTGAATCTGAAATTGCGGTCTTGGACGACGAATTAGAACCGACTTCTGCGGCAGGTAACGCAGAGAGGGTAGGTACCGCGAAAGGAACTTTTAAAGGACCTATAAATAAACGGAAAAAAACCTCGTGGATTTGAATCAGTACAACCAATTTGGTCATTTTCTAAGGAAAACGTAAGTTTTTAGACGAGTGCACAGGGAGAGCAGATCCGTATAGCGTTGCGAAGTTATATGACGTTCAATCGCTGATAGGAATGGTTGGCATCCTTGAGTAACCTCCTTTTTGATTTGCTACTTCTGTTGCTGTGGCAATTGATTGGTCTCATCCATTGTGAATCGCTTGTTGTTGGTGGTTAATGGTTATGTGCCCGAAAAGCCTTTTATTAAAAAAAAAAGTCGCAAATATGAATTAAAACGCAAAAACCCAAAAACATGAGCTCATTGTAAAGAGAATATCAAGTAGGTTGAGATGGTAAATAATAATCTTTGCTTAGTTGCTTTAAATGCGATTTTCTCGAAAAATTAATCGATCAATCCCGAAAAATGAAAAAACAATGACCGATTAATTGTAATGACCGTTGCTGTTCTAAAGATATCTCGATTTTTGTGGGTTTTATTAAGTTTTGTGATTTTTGAGTGTTTCCAGAAAATATTTTAAATACGAGAGCACTCCACGAAAACATTTATTAGCAGAAATTATGTTGTTAGTTGGAAAGCCTAACACGAAGAAGAGTCGTTAATGAACGTGAGTCGTTGCATTCTAATAAATATCTAAACATGCTTCATATAATGTTTTCAAAATTGTTTTATTCTGAGGGCGCTGCCTCTACCTTATCACCCTCAATTAGCTAATTTGATGTACCGTAGCATAATTAAGTGGTACCATACGCCACCTAACGACAAACCTTTTTTGTTATTTAACTAACACGCGCAAATAGACATAATAACTTTAATTGTATTTGCTTTTAATTGTTAAAATATTGCCTAATAAGCCGCGTTTTAATGTTTACGATGTATTAGAGATATTATTGAATAATAAAATAACATTGTAAATCGCAATTAGAATTAATTTTTATTGCGAAAAGGCATAAACAGTTAACTCGCCGTACAATGCCGACTACAAATAACATGTAAATTATTTGTCTTAAAAGTAAGATGTAAACAATTAATTGTTTTTCCTATCGCTACCATTTGAATTAAATTCCTTATTAATTGATTGTTATTTCAGCTAATAACATGTGTATATGATATTGTAATACGTACCGTCTATTTAAGATCATTTCCAATAACAAACGCAGGAAATGCAATTAGTATATTATATCACTCCGCTTCCTGTTTTTATATGGTTGCCGTATTATAATAACCGTCCAATTCGTGTAATTTAATATAGTTTCGTTCTCTATTATCGTGCTGATACCATTCGCGTACGCGATATTAAAATAATTTTCTACGTGACGCACACATAGTTCAAATAATAATGGTAATAACAATAACGATTATATTGTTTTGCTTTCTGCGGTATTATAAACATTATTTGCAATATGTTATATAAAAATAGATATCTTAATTAAATATTTAATATTATGTTTGTAAAATATAAAGTGGGTAGATAAGCGAGATGGTATTTGCTAGTATAATTGCGTTATTTTAAGCCTTTTATTCTTTTTCTAAGTTTAATCTGTGCTTTGTGTAATATTTAATGCTGCAGATATGGGTTTATACCAGTGATAAAATACGTGTACTTTATTGTGCTAACTAATAATACATTTAATGCATATATATTCGTGTAAAGCGAAAAAGGTAAATAGTCAAAAACAGTGCGTGTTAAAACTCCAAATTTAGTTTAAAGTGAGACCCTGCTACAAAAATCAGAGATATTGAAGATGTTATACAGCTGGGGGGTGGATCTCCTTCTATTCACAAAATCGGGACAAATACACGCACGGCATGAAGTATAAAAGTGAAACGAATTAAATAAATAGAATAGATACGTCTGGATACGAATGTTTCTCCTTGTTGCAATGCAATGGACTCGGTTGTTATTCTAGAATTTTGAAAAGGAAGCAGATGCTAATTGCTAATTGTTGCAAAAGGTTAACTTGCACCAATGATTATTGATACTTATGTTCCTATACATGCATTTCAAGTTTGCTTCATTTTACTGTTAAACGTGTGTTGGTGTGCATCTATCGTTTTTGCGCGAAAGTTTTAAGAAAATTTACTTCAAAATGGCACGTGGCAAGCCTACCAGTGTAGAAAAACGTTCACGCATTATTACGCTGTTCGGAGAAGAGGATATTCGGGGCGACAAATTGCTGAAAAAATAAATATGAGAAGTTCAACAGTAAATGACATCATAAAGCGATATCGGACAACTGGAACTATAGAAAATCGTGTTCGTCCTAGAGCACCTAGGAAAACAACAAAAGCTGAAGGTTTGAGAATTTGAGTATTATTAAGCAAACGCAATAGAAAATTAACAGCGCCACAAATAGCAGCCGAAGTCAATCGCGGCCGTGAAGAACAAGTTTCGGCGAGTACGGTAAAACGTCGACTTCAACAAGCGGACCTTCATGGACGCATTGCCATTCGAAAACCCTTATTACGTCGGGGCAACAGAGCAAAACGGCTACAGTGGGCCCGTTCTCATCTAGATTGGTCGTTAGATGATTGGAAACACGTGCTTTGAAGTGACGAGTCAAAGTTTGAGGTTTTTGAGCAAAATCGACGAGTTTATGTCCGAAGATCTAAAACCGAAAAGTGATCCCGAACTGCATTGTGCCTACAGCGAAGCAAGGGCGTAGTTCTGTGTTAGTGTGGGGATGTTTCTTCTTTGCTGGGACGGGAGATTTAGGCAGAGTGCAGAGTGTAATGAGGAAGGAAAATTATTTTGCAATACTCCAGAATCATGCAGTGCCATCAGAATTGCGTATAATAGGCCGTAACTGTACATTCATGCATGACAACGACACAAAACACACTGCGTTACTGTGTAAGAACTATCTAAAGGAGCAAGAAGAACAGCACACCCTGAAAGTAATAACATGGCCCCCACAAAGCCCAGATTTGAACCCTATAGAGTTGTTGTGGTATGAAATGGACAGGAGGATCCGAAAAATATGCCCAACTTCACAAGAACATTTACGGAATATTCTGCAACATGAATGGATTAATATTGCACAATCCGTTTTAACAAAACTTATCGAAAGAATGCCTAGAATAGTTCGAGCGGTGATTAACAGCAAAGGAGGTTTTTTCGATGAAAAAAAAAAAATAATGTTCAGTATGTTATATTAGGCCAGAATAACTTTTTATTTATTTATTTTTGTCTTTTTTACCTGTACATACAATAAAATTGCATTTTGTTTTTAGTTTCGTTTGTTTCTGTAACCTTTTCATGTTTTTTTACCAACCGACCGAACTTCTCTGAACAGCAGTGTACATATGTATTTATGGTTTACATATTTCGTAATACATGGGTTCACATATTACATAAATGGAACAACAATTATGATTAAGTGTAGGTTTTTGACAGGCGCTTTCCATTGACGTAGCGTCTTTCGGAGTTTCATCGTGTATTAAATGATGATTGTTGATGAAGGTTATTAATATTTGAGTGATGTTGAGTCTATTTCCTCTGTTTGTTGCATTTTTAGAATCCGACATTTCTTGCCAAACTCATAGTTCGTCGAATTCTAAAAATCCAACAAACGGAGGAAATAGCCCCAACATCAACTGAAATATTTACAATGTGTGGTACACCAACTCCAAGATATTGTGATATTTCTCAGCTGTACATTTTCAAACGTCAAAAAGTGTTTAATCAGTATATATAGACGGCAGCCCAGTACATGAAGAAATGGAGGACATCAAGAAATATAAATAAAAATATCGGGATACCAAACTTATGCTTCATTGCTGTATTGGTTCAAAATAAGATAGCGAAATGAAGTAGAAGAGCAAATGTTTACCATATTTAAGTAAATCCTTAAATACAAAACTTAAAAAGAACAGAAAAACTTCTTCTCGAGATGAATACAGAGATTTTGGTTAATTTGTACCAAATCCTAAACGACAATCTTCTTATCCAAACGTCTTGGTCCTTCAATGGTAACAACTTCGGATAAAATTGATAAGGTTCTAGCTGTTATCTTCGATAATCAAAAAATTTTATAAAAGAATGTTGTTTTTCTTTGCATTTCTGGAATAAAAAAGACAATACCGAGAGTAAGAACAACATGTTAGTTTTCGGCCCAAAGAGAGCAAGTAATTGAAAGATTTCTTGGGGAAAAAGCAGGTGATTCATTTTAATTCAAAATTGTCCGTTTTGTCGCCTGTTTGTATTGAAACAAGTACAGTATACAGTATATCTCAATAATTGTTTCTAATTGATTTAAAATAGCTTTGTTCGAGAAGCTTCGATTATGAACCGATTCATGATTTTAATTTACCGCGAACTATTTCGGAACAAACGAAAATCTGCCATAACTGTCTCCTTTCTTATCTACTTGTTGCGTAGAATATTTCTAACCTATACCTTATTTGCTGTATTTTTGTTTTAAAGAAATGAGCAAAAGTGAATAAAGTTCGTACTTGTCGCTTAATTTGGTTATAAAAAGGAATTACTTTGAAAAATAATAGAAAAAGAAAAACAGTAGCTGAAAGGGCGCCCTTTATATTTTTTCATTTTTATAACTATACTTTAATGTTTTTTTTTTAATTTTTGGTGCCTTTAAGTTAGTTTGTGGTGTTTCCAGAAACAAATAAATGCCAAATGTTGTTATGCATAAAATTGCGAATGTCTGGTTCGGGCTAAAGTCACACAAGAATTTGCTGAAGACTATCTTTTTAACAAATGCTGTTTTTCCAAAAACAAGAAGATTCAAAATTGTCACTCAACTTAATTAATGCCAAAAACAATATGGCTACTGTACCTGTTAACGAAAACAAAGAAGATGTAATTTAAGATATTGCCGCCACCTATTATTTTTTTTAATTAGATTGCAGATACTCTCTGTAATTTGATGGACATCATCAGTCCGAAACACAACTCCCCACCAAACAAAAATGACGTAATCAATGAATAATGGCTACTATAAAATATCAGCCCGGTCGCTGTGGCGGCCTACGATAAAAAAAAAAAAGAAAAACGAAATCGAATCGAGGACGTTGCGACGCGCGCACGGACATCCCGAAAAAAAATCGACGAAGAATTCAATTTTTATAATTAACGCCCATAATCCAATTTAAATGATGAACGGCGCCCGTGTATTTTTTATGGCCGTCTTTAATTTAATTTAATATTTTTATCATGGACTATAAATCAACTCTAATTAAGTTAATTAAAAATAATTTTAGCGAAGTTCTTTGTTGAACACCAGCGAACGGCTCTCCATCTTCCTTTCTCCTCGGATAAAAGAACGAAAAACGGAATCAATTTAATTTATTAGAAATTCTACTACACCAAACTACCGCCCTAAGGGGGCTTCTCCGGTGGTGGCGGCGCGTTATGGCAGTTAAGAGGGGGGGTTGGGAGCGTAGTCCGCGAGGTTGAAGGAGCCCAGTTCGCTTCTGCAGTCTGCAACATAATTGCACATTAATAACGATTTATATTTTTCTTGCGTTATTTCTCGACCGGAGGAAAATGCAAGATCTCAAGAGAAAATGGGCAGAGGGCGCTATTGTTATTACGAAATGGTTTTCCGCAATAATTTTATCCAAATTTAAATTGCCAACGTCGAGAAAGAAATTAGGAAAGATATTAAATGCAAATGGAATTTATAAACAGGGCACAATATTGTGTTGAAGTTAGCTTACAATTAGTCTGTTTAACTAAATAGTACCTACTGCATCCAATTGAGTCTCTTCCATCTCTGCAGATTACAATTTAGAGTTACTAAATGTGAATCTAATATCAAAAAACCAGGATAAGCTACAGGTCTAGATTCAATGCTGCTTTTGGCCATTTCCAAATGCTGTGCTCTGTGAGGAGCGCTTTTCTTTGCACAATTCCTGGCATTAATTGGATTTTGTCATCAAAAGCTTCTGCCCTTACAATGATTTTCAATTTTAAACATTTCTATGTTTCCGTGAAGGTTGGGGGCCGGGCAATATTTGGCGCCCATCTCCGAAGCTTGATTACCACTCCAAGTATCGTACCTATAACTTCAACGGTAATAATCATTCAAAGCATATGTTTCAACAAAAGACCTTCGCAAAGTATAAAAATTGTACTTGCACACAACGAACAAAA
This sequence comes from Marronus borbonicus, assembly GCA_902655005.2. Classification (NCBI taxonomy): domain Eukaryota; kingdom Metazoa; phylum Arthropoda; class Insecta; order Coleoptera; family Scarabaeidae; genus Marronus; species Marronus borbonicus. Next base: position 2,413,679 of record LR737398.1, on the reverse strand, counting down.
ATATAAAAGAGGCGGCCACTGACATTGCTGATTTACTTATATCGATTGTACATTCTTCTTCGAATGCTACACTTCATGTTTGTTGTTCTCCCCTCTCTATCATTCGCCTTATCTCGTCGATATCTCCCCTATCTACAGTTCAACATGCATGCAGTAACAATAATCCATCAGAACGACACGTTCCCTTCCCGCGCCCCGTCCTTTTGTTTAGCGAACGTTTGCCGAACCGATCAGGACAAAGCGGCCGATCCGTTATCGGCGGGATTTCACGGTGTATTTTAGTGCTTAGCTGCCGCGGATATTCTCTATTTGTCCTACGTAGTACTCGTCGACGTCATCGTCGACGAGATGTCTTCCAATCCTCCGACGGATATTAATATTACGTGTCGGAACAATAGCGACGCTCGATCCTGACGACGATGGTTGTTAGTAAAGTTCGGTCGGTTAGTAAAAAACATGAAAAGGTTACAGAAACAAACGAAACTAAAAACAAAATGTAATTTTATTGTATGTACAGGTAAAAAAGACAAAAATAAATAAATAAAAAGTTATTCTGGCATAATATAACATACTGAACATTATATTTTTTTTCATCGAAAAAACCTCCTTTGCTGTTAATCACCGCTCGAACTGTTCTAGGCATTCTTTCGATAAGTTTTGTTAAAACGGATTGTGGAATATTAATCCATTCATGTTGCAGAATATTCCGTAAATGTTCTTGTGAAGTCGGGCATATTTTTCGGATCCTCCTGTCCAGTTCATCTCACAACAACTCTATCGGGTTCAAATCTGGGGTTTGTGGGGGCCGTGTCATTACTTTCAGGGTGTGCTGTTCTTCTTGCTCCTTTAGATAGTTCTTACACACTAACGCAGTGTATTTTGGGTCGTTGTCATGCATGAATGTAAAGTTACGGACTATTATACGCAATCCTGATGGCACTGCATGATTCTGGAGTATTGCAAAATAATTTTCCTTCCTCATTACACCCCTGCACTCTGCATAAATCTCCCGTCCCAGCAAAGGAGAAACATCCCCACACTAACACAGAACTACGCCCTTGCTTCACTGTTGGCACAATGCAGTCCGGGATCATTTTTCGGTTTTAGATCTTCGGACATAAACTCGTCGACTTTGCCCAAAAACCTCAAACTTTGACTCGTCACTCCAAAGCGCGTGTTTCCAATCATCTAACGACAAATCTAGATGAGAACGGGCCCACTGTAGCCGTTTTGCTCTGTCGCCCCGACGTAATAAGGGTTTTTGAGTGGCAATGCGTCCATGAAGGTCCGCTTGTTGAAGTCGACGTTTTACCGTACTCGCCGAAACTTGTTCTTCACGGCCGCGATTGACTTCGGCTGCTATTTGTGGCGCTGTTAATTTTCTATTGCGTTTGCTTAATAATATAATTCTCAAATTTTCAGCTTGCGTTGTTTTCCTAGATGCTCCAGGACGAACACGATTTTCTATAGTTCCAGTTGTCCGATATCGCTTTATGATGTCATTTACTGTTGAACTTCTCATATTTATTTCTTCAGCAATTTGTCGCCCCGAATATCCTTCTTCAAACAGCGTAATAATGCATGAACGTTTTTCTACACTGGTGGGCTTGCCACGTGCCATTTTGAAGTAAATTTTCTTAAAACTTTCGCGCAAAAACGACAGATGCACACCAACACACGTTCAACAGTAAAACGAAGCAAATTTATATCTTTACACCTGTGATAAATAAACAAGAATGATACTGCGGTATATTTCCTAAATGTATTGTTCGTTAATAATCCCCAAACGACCCGTTGCAAAAGATCGGCACTTCCCAGAGAAATTCTTGGAATGATAATAAAAGGGACTTTATTGTGGTTGTCGCAATATTTCTACTTTACATAATAATTTATGGCTTTAATCCCTTAGAAAAGAGTGTATGCTTAATATTTTTCTAATTTTATGTATTAATAATTGTATACAGTGTGATATAATAGATTTTTATTGTATTAACGAACTTCACTGAACGCCAGTGTACATTAAAACAGATTTTGAGTGTGGAGCTAGTCGGTCCGTTCTTTTCGAAATCAGCTTATTTAATCAGCTATTTTACAAGACGATATGGAGTAACCCAAAGAGCTCAAATATTGGAACTTACTCTCGCTTTCAAACTGTAATAATTGAAACTGATATATCGATCACAGATCACCTATAATAATTGTATTAGTAACAAATATAAACTAAATTTCGATTTGTTCAGCGTGTTCTTTGCGCGGCCCTCAAGAGGCGACTTTCTTGAGCCGTAACGGCCAGCATCGCCGATGTAATAAAATAAAACCTATGACTGATGTTCCGTAATAACAACCTTACGCTTAATAATTGCCCCGGACGGCCATATAATCTTTTATACAGATGAATTTTATATCAATTAGAATTTACCGTAGGTACGCATTTTTCATCGTGGCAGTTCGTGGAGGAGACGAAGACGATAAAACTAGCAATCAGAGACGCTAGTGTACGGTAGAAAAAAAAGACTAATATACAATTATACAATACGGCAAATGCCTTGTAATTTGGCCAGTTTTCATTTATAATTTATCCGTATACAACGTAAGCCGACCGCGCCGTCTATATCGGACGTATATACGAGGAGGGTTTATTTTATTTTATTCAAAACACGCGTTGCTTTCATCGTTCCGTCTGCATCTCCGTTGGAGCGGCCGTTTCCGAGATGAGAAGATGTACAGATATCTGATCGTCTAATCCTAATTTTATATTCAGCTCCCAAGAAACTGTCGCTTATTAAAGCAATAATTTAAAAAATTGTTGCTTTAGTATAATAATATAATTGAAGGTATTTTCAATAATATATTAATGCTGATGTTATGACTTATGGTACAACTGACAGGTCATTAAACTTGGGATAATTATATGAAATTATGTTTCTTATCTTCTATACCGGGTAGCTGCCTCCATTAGCTTCAATTGGATACGTACGAGTTAATAATAGTGAAAGGAAACTGACAGACGCGGCGTTACCAACAGAAAAAAATACATTTATGTATATGCAATTGGTTATTTATCTTTAATTACGAACGGAGGAATGGAGCAAACTCCAGAAGTGCATTGAACACGTGGAAAATAATATAAAAAGAACCCAACTTTTCAAGTTATAACCTATCTTCGAAAATGTTCAGTGTATGAAAGCATGCATCAAGATTATTCGCCCTTCTGGTAATTGGTTATTGTACTAACTTAGCTGAAAGTTGTACGGAAAAGACATCCATATTTCGTGACTTTTTTTTGTTTGGTTGCGATCCATTAGGTTAACTAGTGTAGTTTTATTGAAGAAGAAATATTACCCTACTTCTGTGAAGGGTGGCTTTGCAAGGAAACAACGTACAAAAGCCACGTTGAGAAAACCATTTTTGGATTTGGAATATATCTTTTATCGGCTTTCCTATTTTAGTTTTCAAGCTAACCACCTTGCATCAAGTTTAACCTGTTGAACCCGTTCCCTCTTGGCTAATTCCTCACTATCTTATAATCTAAAAATTAGAAGCCTAATTTATTAATTTTTCCAAACAACTTTGCTTTGTTTTCAATAGACTCTCTCAGCAAATTTCAATTATTTAACAAAAAAATACCTTCCCAACTCGAAAAATTACATTGAACCAATACATTCCGCTTAAATCGTTCTGCTACAGACAGAATTATATTTCCCATTCCTATTCGTACTGTCACATAGGGACCCAATCACCACCCCCCGCTTCATATTTTTCCCGTTTTTTAAATATTTTTTTTCGCCTTTTTTTCCCAGCGAAGTACGCATCACCGATGGCACCCTCCTCCCAACACGAATAAGCCACGTCATCGTATACGCCCGCACATACACTCACATCACCTCACACCATTCCATCATTCTCACTTGGATTGGTCGGAATAAAAAGTGTAATTAATTTTTGAGATAGATATGTAAAATATTGAAGGGGACTATGGCGTTCGGGGCGGAGAGGGGGGCCTCTCGAACTCTCGCGCCAACCATCAGATGTATATGCAGGACTGGAAAATAAATCTGTGCCGTCCAGAAAAAAGCATACTATCTGTTATATTGCAATGGCGCGTGGTGCTATCTGTATTTATCTATTTTTTTGGATTTTCCGCAAAAAATGAAGGTAGAGAGGAAAGGGGTACCAGCTATTCGATTTATTAAGAGGCGTTGGGGTGCGGGGAGGAGGCTTTCCCTCCGCTTCTTGTTTCCTGCGTCCCCTTGGTGGCAGCCGGATTAGTCGTTCGTCGTCATCGTCAATTGGCGATGCGGGGTGGTTTGTGCTTGTGCGTATGACTGCACATGGAAGAGGATGAGGCGCAAATGGGGAAGGAACGGGGATTGCGCGACACATTAGCTATCGACCCCTTTTTTATTTCGAATCCGGGGTAGCGGTTGACGGCTGTTCGATGCAAATCAAACCTGTCATCTCTAATACTCCGTATTACATTGTGCTAACTGCTTTTGTATTTGGCGAAATTTATTCGTAATTGTTGGTGTCTTACAACTTAAAAGGATGCTGCTATTATGCTACTTCGCTGGTACCAGACAACTAACATTAGTCGACTAGCCTGCTAGTTTTACCTGCGATAGTTGCGGCAAACTTCGTCGCACGAGAGCATTATTTAACGGGAAGCATGCTGCTCATAGCACGAAACGCATTCTTCGTGGCTGGGAGCTACTTCTAGATACCAAAAAAATATTACAGAATGGAATAAAACCGGAAATTTAGGAATTTGAAATGATAATTTATAATGTAAGCACCAAAGTATCGGCACGTTCCGCACCACAAAGGTTATTTGATTTTTTCAGAACAATTGTTTCGGGTAGTAGAAATAGAAAACTTGTTAGACTTTGTCTCCTTTCATATCTAACTTCTTCGTGAATAGATTTGAATTTAATGCGAACATGCCTCGATAAAATCTCAATTGCGTTTAACATATGGTAATAAGGTGACAAACAGTGGCAAATGTACAATAAATATGTCCCATTTCTATGCCTAAGAGGTCATCTTCAGCAGGAATATTTTTTCTCGTAACCAACGGAACATGCCATTTTTCTTGGTGGTAGGAATCCGTTCTGCTTTGCAAAGCATTGTAGATAACTGCTATTTGAGTTTGCTGATAGGTTTGTTAGGAATCGATGCGGAGGTAACCACTCCTTGTACTCTCCAGCAAAAAGTTCATCGTGAGCATCTAGATCTGCAGAAAATGGTAAAAGAGGGCTATAATTTCATGGTTTTTAAATTGATCATAATTAATAATTCTTTCTACTTACGGTAAACAATATGTGGACAGAAGTGAACAATTATAATAAATGTTCAAAATCATCTTCGTCGTTATTTCGTATTGTTAACACCTTTTTCGAACTTCTTTAACGACATTTCTCAACACTGCAACAATTGTGGTTATTGTTAACCTTGTCTTCATTAGAGGCACATATCATCTCTGAGGCATAAAATATCGACAAACAAGTGAGTGCTTGAAGAGTTAAATGAACCTAAAATTTAAAGCTTTGAACATTTATTTAAAACTGTCAATCACTAAAGCAATAAATCAATCCGAACAATAAGCAAGACGCAAGCAGTACATGTGCAGAGAGACTATACCCATACTACCACGCCATAATATCGAACCACCACTACCAGCATTGCTGCAGGGTTCGTACAAATTTGATTCAGCATATTAAACAAGAGTTGGCGGTGTGCATATTATTAAATTAGCAATCAGGATGGTGCAGCAAGCGCACGGGCAGAACTGTACAAGTGTCGAGCAGAAGTAAGGACCCCTCGTCGTTTTGATATCGATCAAACCGGGTCGTATTAGAAATGAGAGAGGGATCCGGGCGAAACGTAGGGAGCAAACAATTCAGGAGTGGGAATATGGTGTGTGTGCAGTATTACATATTTGCTGTATTGAGTGTTCGTGTACGTGTGGTGAAGGTTTGAATGTGTTCGTGAAAATGGTTTGATGCATACATTGTTTGTCAAAAGTTCCAAACGGAAATGAACGGTTGTTATTGAAAATTGATGATTAATTTGCAAGAACTGTTTTAAAAATAAAGAATCGTATTTACGCTTCGAAATTTTTCATCAACATTAAAAGGTATTAAATTGCTGAACATGGTTTACCAACCGTTAAGAAGAAAAAAGCACGATTCTCTACATTTCCCAATTGATTTACTAAGGTCCAGATTGTTAGGGCGATGCTGTATATTTGAGACAGCAGTGTATGAAGTAGAGTCCATTATAACCCTTTCTTCAGCGGCGGTCCCCATCTGTACACGTCGTCTAACCCTCCGATTGCTGACAGGGTAGTCGAAGCGTTGCGCGTATTTTACCCCGTTAGAGTCGGTGTTATTCTCCTTTTATACGCGTTGTTCGTATATAGATGGGTGTCTGTGTGCGTGCGTGCGATTGTGTACATCCATTTACTACCCAATTACCTTTTTCGCTGAAGTCGGAAGTCCCTCGCAATGTGCGTAACCGTGAAAACTCCAGCGCACTTCATTCTTTCCGCATCGCTTTTGCTTTACATGTTTTCAGTGTGTTCGCTACGCGTCTCTTGGGGATGAACACGGGCAATTATAATAATATTGAGGGCAAATGAAAGTTGTATAGATGCAGATTGTAGAAATGTGGCGATGGAATTGAATTTACCTGAAAAGAATTATTGTAATTAATGTAATGTTGCATATAGTTTGGTACTTCTTAGGTGCAATTTTTCCAAATCAAAGGTACCCTTAATTTAGCTTGTTCGTGTTGGGAAATGATAGCACAAGCACCACAAGCATTCGGGCGAAAAAAGCTTAAGATCTTTAAAGACTTGCCGTTTAATCAAATACTTTAATCGAAAACTGATCGTTACATGAAGTATCGATACAACACTGCTAAATATGTGCATTTTTAGGTGGTCTAATTGTGTCAATTGATGAAGTCTCTGGGTGGTTATGGGTGTTACATGAATGGATGATTCGATGAATGCTATTGAGTATTTTTCCACCACCTTTCCTGGTACCCATTTTTTTCCTTTTGTGACTTCCTTCCTTTAATAATTCTAGTAAATCCCTTGCGCCTTGGTTAAGTTATTCTGCTGCCTTGCCTTTTTTTTCTTAATTTTCTATTTTATTAGAGCCTGCGATAGCGATAAATTAGTAGATTTTCGCCAATACCATTAAATTGTGTGGGTCTTGAAGACCAAACCAATGGTAAATAACGTAATTCTTCTTGTATCTCATTCGTAGCAAAGAATTGGGTGGATGGTGGAATTTTTCTAAGCTGTAAATTGCAGGAAGTAGTTCTTTTCCAATCTGAGCAAATTGAATTCTATTGTTGGTTAATGCTCTGGAGGCATAGGCTTGAATCAAATAACAACCTATTCCCTCCTTGGATGCACCGGTCTGGATAATTATCAGCTTTTTGGATCAAAATATTTAATTAACTGGCCGTCGTCTAATGCATCCGTCAAATTTTCGAACGCCTCAGAATGATATTGTTCTTAATGTCACAGTTAGCAAGTTTCTAACTTAAGGGCCAATTAATTATTAGTGTTTGGTACGAACTGGGACTTAAAGTACTGACACTTTACAGCATATTGATACTAGCATACCTAATTGACAAACTAATAAAGCGTAGATTACAAAAACGCTTTTTTCCTTTTTTGGAAGGAAATTTTCTAGAACTCACATTTGTGTTTGATGCGGAGGGATCCTTTTGTGTTTCGAAAAGAGATTCGAGAATTGTAAAAAATTAATGACCTATTTGGTATCTGTCACAATATAATTAAATCTGTGAATTGAAAGACATTTGCTTTAACAAAGAAGATTTGCAATAACTATCGGAGAAAATGGTTGAACTTGAAGGTCCAATTATTTTCAAAGTTAGGTGCCTGAAAACCGCCTTTTTTTATAACATTTTAAAGCCTGAAATCCCAATAATGCCTCCTTCGGAAATACTATTTTCTGGGCTTCCGAATATATCATTCCTGTCTTCCTGAAACACTCTCCACAGGCCATTATATACAAAGCTCGCAACTTGTTCTAAAGGAAGGTCTTGGAGAATTGACAAAAATTGTTAGCTCCCCATCAAACTTGGAATATCCAAAAGTATTTCGAGAAAAAGTTAAATTAATTTAGATACAGCCAATCTTGTAAATCAAAAGCAAGAAGGAAAGCTCCCCATTATTGAAGTCCTGTTTCTTTGGAAATATTCAAATAAATATTGCAAAATTGGCCATTTTGAGTTGAATATTGGTGATTTTTTGAATAGTTAATTCTGTTTAAAAATATCTAAATTAGCAACGTGTAAAGCTTATGGAACAAGTTTGTACATTGTTAATATGCAAGAAATAATAACGACCATTTCAACGCTCGCTGGAATATTATATCCGAAATCCTAACCTGATTTTTTGACTCCCAACAAACTATGTTACAAACAGCTAGGGAGCAATATAGATTAGTAATTACAAGCGGCACGCAATTCAAGCAATAATTGTAGATTAGCGCCGCAAACGTACAGGAAATGGAGCACTACGATAATCGAGGTTATAATTCATACTGAAATTAAAAGAATTTTATGATATTTTATCCTAGTAAGCGCCGCGATAAGAATTAAATAACCCCTCGTAGATAGTTAGACCGCTTGTGTATTAGTTAATTATTTTCTATATTCAGCTTAACGAGGAAGATTCGCCCACGGTTTCGCCCCACGCCGTCCCCCTCAATCGACCGGCTTGATGAGGTCATATAGTAGTTGGAGTATTTCGTGTTCCATGATCGTTATTTTTTGCGCTGCCCGCAAACCAACCCCTCCTAACCGCAAACCCGTACGTCTCTTCTGGAAATAATCAAGTAAAGTAAATATTACCATCGTAAATTAAACGTGAAAATATACCCTGGGTCGCCCATACAGACAAACACCTGCCCGACGAAAGAATACGTTAGAAAAAGATAGCTCGAAGCATCGAAAGGAATAGATAACCATGCAGAACCGCTCCGTGCAGATCTATTATTTGCATATTTGATTCCCCCGTAAGTTATAGCGGAAACGCGTGCTACTGCGGTGATGGTGATAGCGGCAGCGGCAGACAGACGGTCGAAACGTTGGCTAACATTCGCCTCCTCTTGTCTGTATTGCATTCCCATATATTCGCGCATTATCTTCGTCTGGCTCCGATGATCACGTGCAAAATTATCTACTGTGAAACGTAGACGGACGGGAAAAACCATTCCGGTAATGGATGTGAATATATGAAGCCAGTCGATAAAGTGGAAACCGAAGATACTTGAAGTTAATACAATTAAAACACTCAGAATGGATGTCAACAGGTGATTTATAACAACAAAAATAAGCTATTCGTCGATGGGATCAAACGTAAAAGTCTTTGGTAATCAATGGTCGCGTTCTGAAGCGAATCCCATGTCGATGAAATGGAAATTTATATCGTTTAATTAATTAACTAATGACTGATAATCTTAAAAATAATTTCTTCTTACGTTTGTATTATTTGTAAAATATATTATTTTTAAGCGAGACAAAGGATAATTAATTGTAAATCTACTACACCACATAACTATATTTTACGGCTTGTATAGCAACATAAATTAATTAATAAAGTTGTATATTGCATAATCATATATGCATATATGGTATAATTGTGTGAATATCTATCGATTTTTAGGAAATGCCGTGTCTACTTCATGGGAAGGTATTATTATAATGATAATAATAATAATTATTATTATTATCCGAATTACCATAGCTAATAACGTCATTTAGCTGCACGTGGTGAGTTTTCATCCCTACAACGTCATAGCCGCCGCCACCGCCGCAGAGGCGCTAGAATATCGTCTGGTTAATTGCCACCGACCCCTGTTGTTTATTTATACTAAAGTGGAATTGCCACGCAGATAAGTATGGATTGTAATTAATCACTAAAATAGAATAGTGATATACATTCTTTGAATTGAATCCAAGCGCACACAGACATTCTTTGTGCAATTCTTTAATGTTGCAACCTTTAGAAGAATCCGCTTGGCAGTTTTTTTAATTTTTCGGATGATTTAAGTTGATCAATTCGGCAATAAAGGACATATTGGCCAATTTGTTAAATCATCCGCGAAATTTAGAAAGTGCTAGGTAGGAATATTATCATCGTCATAATCTAAACTTATGTACCGGCTAATTGGCGGCGTTGAAATGAAGTTTCCCAAGCTGCTCCTTGCTCAAATTTCGGTCTTTCTCCATCTCAGTTCTTTTTCCTTCAGGTCCCTGTCAATTTTATTCGTCGTCTACCCTTCGTGTTCTTTTTAGTTTTATCCACTTTCTCCAGCATTTTCTTGGTTAGTCTTGTTAGGCATTCTGCAAATATGGCCAAAAACCATCACATTGTTAGTGCATTTTCACTTATTCTTTTCTCCACGCATTTTACCCCTATTTTTTTTTCTTAGTGACCGTCTTCCATTCTTGCAATTTTTCTTAATATTTTCCTCTCACCAGCTTGAATTCTTCTTTCTTGTTTGTTTAATTTCCATGAAAAGTGGGGGAGAATTGAAGTTGCACGATCGCAAAAATGTAAAATGTGACAAATCAGTCTTATCTGTAATTCCTGAGCCAAGTCAGCCGTAGTTGGGTATGCGCCATGTATGTCAATGTTTTTATTGTGGACCCTCACCTTAATAGTTGCTTTCAGTTCCGTTTTGTTAAATACTTGTTCAATTAACGAATAATATAATCTGGAGTTGGCTTTTAATCTTTTTTCCATTTTTATTTCTGTATTTAATTTGTCTCGTTCAAGCTCCGTATTCTCTGTCCATAGAATATGTGGCACGTAAAAGCTTTCTGTAAACAGCAACTTCCTTCCACAGTTGTGGTGCCCAGGCGGACAACTGCTAAAAGCTGTGAATTTCACTTGTAAAATAATTTATTCTCATGATTAAAAGAAGTTCATTTTGCTTTGAATTTCTGAGAATGAATAGGATGCAATGGTAGCAATATAATTCATAAATTTATACATACAAGTTCGCTCACTTCACCTTTTGCAGTTCACTGTTTCGACTGTGCCTTAACTTCAAGAGTGTACGGGTGTATCCAAGTTCCATCTACAGCTATTAGCCGACGCCAGAATTCATTTCGCTTAAACTGCTTCAAAGGGGCTTATATATAGGGGAAATATTCATTTAATTGCGTTTTTGGTTCTGAATGAGCAAGTGCGGTTAGTTCAGTTAATATATGACTTTCGGAATGCCCACAGCTTTTGCTATCTGTCAAGTCTTAATTTGGCGGCAATCCAGCTCCATTTGGTAAAGTTTTGCGATGTTATCGACAATGGTTGCAGTTTTCAGCCCTGGACGTTCATCGTCAACTAAGTTAGAACGACCACAGCCCAGCAACTTAATATGTCATAGTAGCTTTAATTTTCGTAGGCGTATTCCCATTTTAATTTCCCCATCAATTTTTTGTTTCTCATCCATCTATGCTCCTTATAGTTCATCGCCTCCTTTTGTTCCCTTTGCTTAATCTTATAAACCTCGATTACGTTTGGGCATTGGTTTTACTCTTAAGACCACGAACTTATCCATGTTTCCATATACAGATCTGTTATCTGATATCCCATTTTATTAATTTTTCTCAACCATGCTTTCAGTTCATCATTTCTATACAGGATGATTGAAACCATTCTTGAAAAATATTGCGGGTTGTAGAAATCCCATTTTTTCCATTAGCACAGCAACTTTTGAAATTATCTGTGGCAGTTATTTTAAAGAAGTAAACATCGGTATTTGCGCTGCTTTTAGAAGAACCCTTAAGAATAGCAACGAGACTAACGAATTAACTAACAACTAGTGGAAGAAATTTCAACATTTTCAAAATACTAAAATAAGGTAAGAAGTAGATATAGGAACACCTAATGAAATTGTATTGCAATTTAAAATAAGGAAGTTTAATACGAAATGCTGTATAACCGGAAAAACAATCATCTTGAAAATATTTTTATTGAGTGGGCCATGGTTCAATTAGCATTTAAGTCCAAATTTTCAAAAAAGTGCGATTTTTACAACCCACAATGCTTTTAATGAATGGTTTAAAGCAATCACCCAGTATAGGTATTATGGATAGATCACCTTCGTAGATCACTTTGATTTTTGACAGGATTTTTTTTTATATTTCGCCGCCTTTCTGGCATCGTCTTTAATTTGCATACAGCGCAGCACACATTTCGCGTAGCGCGTATCTAATCAACGGTCTGATTGAACCAATTTCATTTAAGCTACATACATTGGTGCATGCACGGATATCGGATATTGCGAAAAAATAAGGACTGAACTCGATCAGCATTTATAATTATAAATCCCTCCAATAAAGCCGCGTTGCCGCGTTGTGCGACTGGCGTCCGAAAAAAATATTACCGAAGCAGCAAAATTCGGAGATCACACGGCGGTAGGCATCCAACCACCCGATTGGTCGATAAAATTTACACAGCGCAGCGTAGAGGACATTGTGAGAGATTTGTGTCTGGCAAGCAGTATTTCATGCGGCGGGCAATGAGCAATCTCCACTCACTCTCCTTCCAATAAACCACCAGCCTGCTTTTTCATACACCTCTACACCACCTATATATGGAAATATGCGTATTTGGTGTGTCTCCGCGTGTTACATAGGTAAAACGAAATACTCGCCTTTTCCCTCCCGTATGGGGTTCCCCGCCTCATCCCCAGCAATGGCACCGCATCAACCGAAGCACATATACGCGGCAGAAATGATGGATTTGCGTTGCGTATATACGTTTTGCATGGCGCGTAAGTGTTATCGCAAATCCGGATCGAAGAGTTTCATTATTCAGTCTCTCATTAATCAAAAAAAAAAATCGGGGAAAAAAACAAAAAAATATAAAACCGAACCACCACCACCACGATGTGCGTAAATTTAAAAATCTCGTTAACGAAATAACTCTTGCGTTGTATTTATTGTGAATTCAAATTCGACATGTTCTGCTGCTGCCACTGCTGCTGGTCGAGGTGGTGTGAGGTGCGGGGAAGGCCATAAATGCCGAGAGGATGGCGAGATGGCGATGGTGACGCAGGGAAAAAAATTAGTTAGGGTGGTCACTGGTTTTATGGATATAGTGCCTCTATTGCATGTCGCCCCCATCTGTGTACGCCGATTTTGGATTTTTATTCATTTCCCACCCCCGCGAACATGGTAAACGGAAAGAGTCTTGTTTGATTGATTGGAAAAATCTTTTAAAACGTTATCAAAAGATTATATCTAACAGTTTGGTTCCATATTGTTGGTACTAACATATTTGAATAAATTGTTGAATAAAAATAATAAACCTTTTGATAGAATAAGTTGGAAAAACGATGTAAAGGATTGAAATAGACATATTTCAATAAGGTCTTGAAAACTTTTTAAATGGTGTTTTTCGCAAGAATTGGTACCTTTATTACTACATTGATGACGCATGGATATTCTCATATTATTCCCACGACTTTGGCGACACAAACAGGGAAAGATGATGACGTTACAGAGCAATTGGTTACAAGTAATATTTAATTTTTTTAATTATAGCGCATCCGTTAATCTATTTGGTGATCCTATTGGCTGCGCCAATTTTGTTTATTACGATCCACCGTCAGCATGTACGATTCTAAACCTGATTTACGCTCATCGAGATTCTAATAAAATCTCGATCCACCACCATCGCCGGCATATTGTTGTCCAGACTTCGACGAAGTAATTATCCGTTTACGTGTTATGCACGCTATGCAGATCCGTGTATCGCGGTGTTGTGCGTTACGTTTTTGGTCCAATGGCCGATGTATCTCGAGCATCGCTAAATAATTAAATGGTAGGATATTAAATGGAGGTAATTACGGACAGTTATATAATGCATTATACTTTATTAGATAATAAATTTCGCTAACATCAGCGTTATTATTAATATCGCGGCGAACTATATTATTGTATTAATATATCGCCTAATCCGTATTAAATTTAATTAATAAAATTAATTATATGCGTCGTGCTATACGTGCGAGGAGTTATTAGATTTAATTTTTCAATGTTAGCCAATTCAGGATTATGATTATGAAGTGATGTAATTTCAAAACAACTATGGGCTGGTATTTCAATTAATAGCGGTTGTATACTGGATGTTTCATATAGAACGATTCAGCTGGTCGTAAAAAGAATAATAAATGATTATCATCAGCTCCTCCAACTTTCTACAGTAAATAAAGTGCTTAATGCAACAAAACAACATGAAATAACATGAAGTAACATCACAGATGAGCTGCTCTACAAAATATTGTTTCTGTCAGCTGGAAAAAAATCTATTAAACTTGTATTAAGGAGGTCCCCTCAAATGTGTGAATTAAATTCTCTAATTGACGATGCCTTACTAGAAGCAGCATGTCAGAGATGCCTTGAAATGTAGATCTTGTGGTGTGAGGAAATGGTATCTACAAAGGCGCTACACCAAAATACGCCCAAAAAGGGAAAGACATAAAAAAAAAATTAGTTAAAGCGATTTAATAAACATGAATTTTCATCTTAAGATCTCAAAGTCATTGTAGAAGAATTTGATGGAAGCTGCAGCGTATATAATTTGAACTTTACGTAATACTAAATAATTTGCATTTGTCCTTCCTGCTTCTACATCCTCAAACTTAATTCACAAAAAATGTTAAAATTTCCCTTTAAAATAAACACAAATTATGCGCATTATTAAGGACAAAACAAAATCTTATTTTCGCATTCATTTTATCCATTCGCGATATTCTCCCGAAGTGACACGCGCAAGAATGGCGCAACGAGAAATAAATCCAAGCAAGCGTCGGACTCTCGGAACAAAAACATTAAAGGAAAAGCAACGGTACGAAAAACAATATACGAATTTGCATATTTAAATATGAAGATTACTGGAAAAATATAAAATAAAGAGATGGATGACACGTACTCCCTTACGCTTATACCGGCAAGAAATGTGCCCGTCTCTCTCTCTTCCTTCCTAAATTCGAAACTTGAGCACGGAAGGAGGAGAGGTTCATCGTGACGAATCCTGGAGCGCCATTTTATCGAAATATGCTGCCGTACCCCGTTAAATTTTATGAGAAACGCTTATTTTGCATAATCTTTAAGCAAACGTTCGTATTGCTCGGTTGCATATGTTGGATGGGAACGGGATGAGATGCAAATTACCGCGTAAGTGCACAAAAATTTAAATTTTAATACATCTCTTTGGGGTACATACTGAGCTCGTTTCGAATTGCGGAATTGTTTACCCGCACCCTAGTCTTGTTGTTGGAGATTTTCGTGTTTTTTTAAATTTTAGAAATAGATAATGTTATTGCAAAAAGAAAAAAAAAAGAAGTGTGCGGGGGCCCAAATTTGGGGCGCATCGGTAAACCATTTTTTTCTTCATTAAGTGGAGTGCTCTCTTCTTTAGTTCAGTGTCAAATGCATAATACTGTTTCATCCTTCTCCAAATAATCAATTAAGATTATGCTTTGCGAATTCCAAAAAAAAAAAACACCGCCATAAGTTTTCCGTCTGATGGAATCCGGCGAACGTTCGCCAAAGAAGGCGAAGCACGCTCGCCGGAAAAATTCATTGTGTCGACTGACCTGTGGTTGCCGGCGCGTAACCACATCTGACCTACAGTCACATGTCGTCGCAAACGTTGCTTTGTAGTTATCTCGCGATTCCGTTTTTGATCAATTGTCAGCAGACTCAGCACCCATTTCGCCGTACTCATACTCAATTCTTTGTGAGGGATGTTCAATTAAGATGTTCGCCATATTAACAGTCTTCTTAATCTTCAGACGGCTGTCTGCTAACACGATATGAATTCTATTGATCATATCGTCTAGTCACCCCAATGCGACAGACCTAGCCGTTCCTCATCAAAGACGCTACGGATCTGATGGTAATCATCGAAGGTGCATGGATACAACTTCTCTTCGATTTCTGCACACGTTTTCCTATCCGAGGTGCACACTTGCTCACTTTCAACAGCTCTTAGCTTTTGATATAAAGCGCCATCTATATCCAAACACAGTTACTTCTCACACCATCCTCGTATGTACCAGCACCTCATTAACCCATCAGTTACCTATATATAACATTATTATGACATCCAGACGAGAAGGCCTTGAATTACTTAAAAAGTGTTAATTAAACAATTTTCACGAGTTAATAAGAAAATAACCATAAAAGCACAAGAAATTTCCAAAACGATTGGGAATTAACACTTTACAAGATCTCTTCCATATAAAACCAGCTTCGCGCAGTTAAAACAACATTTACCAGAAAAAATACCTACGATTACCCGCCTTTACGTATATGTTAAATTTTCTTTACGGTTTATTTTATTTGGTAATTGTGTGCTAGCCGAGATTCAGGTATTTGTTATTTTTATATTCGATTTTGTTACGCATTTACCTAAATAATGATGATGTGAAGCATCATATGTTTCGGAGGGAAAAAATTCGTAACATCAACGCGTCAAGTTTAAACATTTTTGACGTTATTTATTTACGAACGATCGCGTTTACTTTGAAATCTTTTCCGTGGCCGTAGTTGAAGTTACTAAAGTAAATTTTCAGCGTTCTAGATTAATGAAGATTAATCCTATCGATTTGGAAAAGTTCGATTAGTGTACGTTGCAATAAAGAAGAAGATTTACAAAATGTATGGGCCCCGATTCAATTATTGCGGAACTCCCATGTTTCCGCGAGGAAGAAAAATGAAGAATCAAACATTCCTAGCGCTATTTGTCAAACGATATATAAGAAAAAATATGTTCTCGTTACAAAAGCACAGACACAATTTCATCGAATTAAGGACGGATCAAGATCGAATTAAGCGGCTATTTACCTCTCGTAACTTCATCCAGTACGGGGAGAAAATTAAATAAAATCGCCGAGAGAAACGAACCGACGGATAGAAGAAACGAAATAAAAAAAAAGGTTGATCATTTCTCCGGCTGTCTCATATCTATTTACGTCTGGCTAAGCGAATTACAAGGAATAACTGATCGAAATAAATTCATATTAGCGAAAAACAAGAAGAAGAACAAAGATAGAAGAACGAGAGCGTTGAAAAAATGCATTTAAAATGTACACTCGACTAGAAAAATAACTGTCCTTACAAAGACTGTACTAGATTGTATTTGGAAGAATTTAAAGTAAAATCGAAGAATTTTTTAATAAAGAGGGTACTGAATGTTACACGTTACACATGGAAAGTTGTTTGTAAAGTTATTGAAAAACATCAAATTGGACCCAGCACGTTGCAGCGCGGGGTAAACTTACTTCCTTGCAGGGAGAGCCAGCCTGACGATCATTGGTATCACACTTCGACTGGCCTTTAAAATTTTCTTAGATTTTGTATCCCTAAATATACTTCTGAAAGGGGAAGCCACACCCTCTGATCTTTGACAAAATTCTTAAAAATTCTTCTTGTTAAACATGTGCGCTATAGCATCGTCAGAAAATTCTTAGGATCTATGTCACCCCGATTGAAGTACCAATTGCCAGACCCTGATTAACACTAATATTAAACGAACACAAAAGTCGGTGCAGGAATCGACTGTCACAAACCTCAAATTGAATGGACATAGTAATCTGGACAGATATACGATATAGTTTTTTAGACTCTTGAGTAGGGGTCGATAACATTTTTTTGCTAACAGATTACATTGTGAACTCTTAAAGAGAAAAAGCTTTTCTCTAGACCCGTAGCAAGGTTACCCTCAACTGGACACGAGGACACACTGGCACTGAGGCAGCACATACGCTTGTTAGAAAAGGAGCTACACTCCGATGAATCCGGAGTCTTTAATTGGCTTATTTTTAATACTCCCAAATTGTATATCGTACACTGAAAAAATTTAAGATATGGTAATAAATGATCGGAGAATAAAAGGGCGTAAGATTGCCGATTGATTAGAATGATTTTTGGCGTCAATCCATAATTGTTGACAAAACGTGGATTCATCACAACATACCAGAGACCAAAGGTCAATCCAAACAGTGGGTTTTTCGTGTCCAACCGGCGCCAAAGAAGACCAAAGCCAATTTATCGGCCAACAAGGTTATGGCCGCGGCATATACGCGGCATAGCACTTTGAGAAAGGCAAAGCGACTAGTGGCGAATGTTATGCCAACCTATTGGAAATGTTTCAACAATGCTATGAAAGAAAAACGACCGCGTTATTCGCCAGATGCCCCCGACGATTATTTCCTATTTCCAAATGCTGGGCGGAAAAAAATTTCCAATAGGAAACAAAAGATAGAAAAACATTAGACTAAGTGTATTGACCTCAAAGGAGACTTAAATGTTAAAAAATAAAATGAACTTTACAAATAAAAATGCTTTTTTTCTTGGGAAGGCCAAGTATATATTGAATTCCCCTCGTACTTTTGATGTTAGTCTCTCATTGGGTCAATCTGCATATAATCTTCATAACGAAATACTATTCAAAAACGGAACGGGCAATTAACTTAGTTCATTGTACATAGACAATTATTCCCCGGTGACGTCCATCCGACACAAAAGCAATTATTCGCAATCGTACTAAAATAAAAAGCAATAAGTTAATGCCGGGCGCATTTCAATTTAGTTTAATTCGTTCGAAATGAAGAAAAAGTATTTACGTGGATGAGTGGCGAGGCGGTGGTGGCGTTTTCCATCTTCCATTCCATCCGTTCTACCTGGGAGCTCACTAGAAATTGGAGAGAGAGGGAGAAAAGACGAGACGTTTTCAAGAGAAAAACGGGTGGTCTGAAGGATAAAGATATTGTATTATATCCGCTCCGTACCTTTGGCGAATTCATAGAGAAGGATAGAGAAAGTAGAACTATATAGAAGGTATATACGAAAGCTGTGCGCGATGGCGTTTCTCTCTTTCTAGCCTTTTGATTTAATTTAATCTACAGAGAAATATTAGTTTTCTCGAGAAAAGGTTTTCTACGTTTCACGAGTAATGGCGTGATGTTAGATAACTGGATAGCTGAGAAAACGGCTGCAATATTTATGACCCGAAGTAAAGCATTAGACTTAATATATTTATATTGTTATTTATAGTGTTTTCTTGGAAATTACTGGCCGGCCGACCACCGGATGGTAGAGTCCGGAGTTCCTCGTCCGAGGTTCAGCGTGTTCTGTACAAGCTGGCAAGCAGGCGAAACCTCCAGTGGAAGGAAGAAGGAAGGCTAAATCCGGGGATGTGCCGACGATCGCGTGTCTGGCTTGCCAGCTTTCCTGGTAAACTATATCCGTTATGAACGTCGGTCGTCTGGCCGGGTAGAGGCGAGTCTTCGTAACGCCGCAAACTACTCACCCAGACACTACAACTGTACGAATAATACTGTTATTACCGAACATAAATCTCTGCGTTTGGTGTGGATGGCTCGCGTTTTATTTGGGGTGGTAAAAAATTAATTTCTGTGGTGTTTCTTTACTGAGGTTTTTGAAGTGAAAGATGTAGTAGGCAGAATATCTTTTTTGAACAAAAAAAATTGTGATTTACACAGAAAATTATGTTATGGAATAATCCAGGAGAGCATTTAAACATTAAATGCTCAGATTCTCCTGTTCCACTTGATTTTATCTCGAAAACCAGACGATTTAGTTAGATACAGGCATTGGTAATATAGGATAGGGAGTTTCTGGATGAACCGTCTTCTAGCTCTTAATTTGCTAGTTGTCCCAAAGAGAGTTAAGTCGCCGTTATTATTATTATTATTGATGGCGCTGATGTCTTTGATTATTCATGTTCTTGGCTTTTATTCTACCTTCAGCTGGTTTATTTGACAACCACATACAATCACTTCGTTCACTTTTATTGTGAGAAACAGTTTAATTTTGGCTTTGTAAAGTGAAGAAGAACGGAATAAAACCTTTTTTCCATATTACTCATAGCCATTATAGAACCTATATATTGCCAAAAATCTTTGGTGAACCCTTAAATCACCATATCGTGTGTTCTGTTTCAATTGATTTGTATTTTGGGCTGCGATGGCCCATTGCAGTACTTTGCCCAACTGATGGTCCTGTCTCGTCTTGATCCTGATATTCTTCATCGTGAGCCATGTGTGTTAGCATTTCTATGGTCAACGTACCAAACACAACAACTGCTAAAGAAAATCTCGATTTTGAAGCTGTAGACATCTCAGCCCCAGAAAATTATCGTCACTACGAGGGCAGCGTCTTAAGTTTTAACAAACGACCACTAGATGGCACTATTAAGAGTTGATATTACTATTTTCGTCAAATTTAACATTTGTTAATGTTAAAGCAGTGATCGGCCGAGAAAGTTTACAGTAAGCGTTTAAAGTTGAGATATCACGTGAAGGTCTTCGTTGGGTGGTCTTTTACGATTTTAGTAAAGGCCTAACACAACAGCAATGCGTCGATGCCTCTTTCAACTTTTTGTAATGAAGCATCATCAGAAAAGGCTATTCATAATTAGTTTTCAGAATTTCCTCGTAATCGTGCTTTCGTCAGTGATGGACACCATAATAGGCGACGAACTCCGTACGAGCCGGAGCCTAAGCAACAATCAGCTGTTTGGGTGTTCCCAGAGGAGCAGAATCAAATAAAAGTTGTTGGGTATTCTTGCATAAATTGCTTAATAACAAACCATGTTTCTTCGATTTCATTTCGTATCCCTTCTCGGCATACCGGTATTACACCTATCCTTATGCCACAACGTTTCTTTCAGTACTCTCCTATTAACAGGTTTACGCACACTTATAACGAGCTCAAGTTGCTCGTTGTATTTGACATATTTTATTGTTGTTTAAGTACATTTAAAATGTTAATTACTCGAAGCTTATTTGATCAATTTCAATGACTTTATTGAAAAAATTTATCCTTAACACCTCTCAAGATTATTTTACAGCTTCCCAAATTCTTACCTTCGTATAACCTCGAAAATAAAGGTGCGCTCTCTGTCATCCGTCAAGTTCCATTTCGCTGGCTTATATCCGCTAAACCCGGTGCGATCGTATTCCCTTTCCTCGAAGACAACAAACATGTGCCAACGTACGGCGAACGAAGAAAGGAAGACGCCACTTGTTGGGTGAATCCTATACGCAATCAGATAGCTACCTACTACGACTATACTGTAGCGGAGCACGATACGGTGAACCGGTTAGGCCCGGAGGGTTTTCCAGTTTAACCTCTAAGTTATATTTGGTGGAAAACCGTCGACTCGGTCATAAAACAACCACGGTCGACTGCGAATACGATGCCGGTGACGGCAGGCAAGACCACAAACGACACCCAACGACGACAAGGTAGCGACCGGAATTTAAATCCCGGTTGAACGATTGCGAGATGCTGTATAGAGAGAGAGAGAGTGAGAGAGAGAAACGGGAAAAATCGTACACGCGATAAAGAAAGACGCAATCGGTGTGGGACGTTCAGGATTCGAAATTTAACAGACGACAATCGCGTTGCGTCCGATTTCTCTCCGTTTTGTCTTTTTCCTCGTATTTTTCGTTCGCTGCGACCGACGCCACGCGTTTTGTTGTTGTTTTTCGTTTGTTTTCGCCGCTCACCGCCGCTCTTGTTTTGTTTGAAACGGTAATTGGGCACGTCGCTTCTCTAATCTTCTCTCTTTTATTTCGCGAGTTGGCGGCTGATTCTGGTTCGTTTTCTGTTATCTGGCGTTACTGATTTCTGCTCTACTTTTCTTCTTCGTTCGCGCGTTTAGTTGTTTCTCTCTATTAACTCGGAAATATCATTCTCGTTCTCGGTTGGAAGAAAGTATAACGTGTTAGCATAAACTTATTTTCTTTCGATTATATCTAATAGGATAAAGGATAATTGGATCAAGGACACGTTAAAAAGAAACACAACTTTTATTTTAAGCATCTGCACATATATACTGGGTGAAGAGAAAATCTGGAACAGATCAAGAAACCACCAAATGCGTCAATATAATAAAACCGTTTCTGTAGCTATTCTGGGGGAATCAGAAAAAATAGCAACTTCTCTATTCTCGACGGACCGCCCTGTATGTTTTTGAGATCAAGGTTCTAATTGTCCCTAAAATACATTCAACGATATATTTTTACCACCCCCTTTTACAGCGATAGTAATCATTAAAATTATTTCCAATTATTCAAGGCACTATGGATTTATGTATATTACCTTTCCGATTAAGTAATTCTCTTCGGCTCAAATTGAAATATCGAAACCGTACAGATTACATCCTAACGATTTCTCTTCCCGCCGCATGCACCCATCTACCACCCATGGATTTTAATCCGACAAAAGCCCGAAATGTGATTAACAATTAAAGGGTGGGTCATCTCACGCATATTAAACAACTTCAAACAAATCACTTTTTCAATTAAGCTCTTTCATTAAAAGAATTACATTTTTATCACACACGTACATACCCCACACTCCGAGTGAACGGTGGGTACCCATATGCCTACAAAAACATAGGCGGTACACCGTTGGGAGCGCACGGAGCGCACCGCACCACGCCGAGCCGTCGCGCACATTTCAATCTCCACGCCATTCTTTTTCTCGTTCGATTAGCTTTATTATAGTATTTCAATATCTGAATTTGTAGACGAGAGAGGAAATGGAATAACGAATGAAACGCGACTGGTTGATGGGGGCGTTTAATTTGTTGCTTAGTAAGGAATGGACCGTAAAAAAACGCGCTATTTATTTACTTCGTATGAATGGTTTTTGACAAACGTATTAATTTGAAAAATGAGAATGTAGCACAATTGAAATGATTCACTGTAATAAAACGAGGGTTTCTCTTTAGTTTTGGATGTAACCATATAAAGAGCGCCACCAATAAAATGTCTCCTATCAAAGAGGAGAGGATTATTTCATCAACGATGTCTCCTTGAGTTAGTTTCTGTTTTTAGTAATCAAGCACCACATCAATCCAGAATTTCTCGCTGGTATTGCGCCAAGAACACTCACTCAAGAACACATCACTGATCAACGGAAGATCGACATGTGACATATCGCGAAATTGAGACATTTCAAAAACTCCACTTTGAAAAAATTGGATCCCGCATCTTTTAGAAGAAAAAAAGGCGGCTCGCGTTAATTGATGTGGAAAACTTTGTAGCAAGCTCAGAAGATGTTCACAGTATCGTGAGCGGTGGCGAATCATGGATTTATTCCTATGAACCATCAATCCGCTGTGTGGATATTTCAAAATGAGGAGAAGCCAACAGAGTTATCCGTTTCCAAAATGTGTCGAAGAAAATGGTGGCAGCTTCTGCCTCAATTTCAGGTCATGTTGCTGCAACTCTTTTGGAAGATCGAAGAACCATCAATACCGATTAGTACACGACTATTTGTTTATCAGTGATTGCCGTGATTCATCCTCCACCACGATAATGCGAGTTTCACATAGAGCTCAAAAGACGTTTTTAGAGCAGCGAAACATCGAGTTACTAAATCATCCTCCTTACAGTCCTGACCTAAGTCCCAAGCAATCTAGTGCAACGCTCGTGTTCCGCCACACGTGTACTGGCCGACCGCTTTGTTTCCCCGAAGTATACACTACCACAAGAACAAGGGACCCTGGATGTGTAACAAAGAAGTTTTGTCTTTGACTGATGGTAATAAGTCGGACGGGGGCTTAAAAATTGTTTTTATATTATGTCTCTCTCCCTATTTTATCGGTAACCTTGAATGTTGACCGTTAGATCCTTACTAGTAGCGGTAGGCTGTTTGTTGTTTTTGCAGCGGGTGATTGTGAAAGGGGGCGTTCAGATAGCGGCCAGTGTGGGTCGGCTTTCGATATACTTTTCTCGTTGGAGAAATGAAAGTCGTTCATCTGATTCAACCTTTAGGAAGGTTAGAAATTTGGGTGAGGATTCTGGTCCATGTGGCCAGATGACGGAGGTGTCATCTCCAACATTTCTGGTTTAAATGGTAGGATGGCAGGATTTGTTGTCCGAACGCTTCCATTTAACGACGACCTGAGATAAAGAGAAACCCATGACCGCTCCATAAAAGTCCCGAGCTGCGACAGTCATTCTTCTCACAGCAGCGACACAGCATGCAGCAGCCCAGAAGAAGCTCCATGCAACTGAGAGCGAAACGTTGGCAGACTTGCAGATCCAATCTGGAAACCTAAACAATCCCGTTTATAAATAGCCACGCCTAATGGTACATCAAAAACTCAAACAAAAAAGTGCTTTTTATTCCAAATTTAACTACGTGAACGAACATTTAAGCTCCTCCCTCCATGATCGATGATTTAGTACTTCTTTCAGGATTCTAACAATTTCCGTGTACACCAATCGCAATTTTATTATTTCATCAACAAATTAATTATTACGTAATATTATCATTATTCATACCCAATTAATAGAAAATATACTTAGTTGCTTGTAAACAATCAACGTTTCCATCGAATATTTCATCCATGCTATTTTACCTGATGTACACCTAATAAAAGATAAACAAAATAATTAACTCTGTGTAAAAAACTATGCCGGGAAAAAGGTCAGATTTAATCCGAAAACGAGATCTCCTCGATTCTTTAAACGTCGTTAGGTCGGGTTAGGAGGGGTCGAGCGCGAATGCGAAAGCTTCCGAGTCGCGCCTGCGGGAAGCTTTCACTTTGTACTCTCTAAAGCGGTTAAGCATCGGCGACGTCGAGCTGTTCTCGTACAGCGTCCCGGCCTCGCTCAATTAAACACGGCTCGAATTTTACGTCGAATTTGTTACCGTTACCGCCACTGCCTTGATGCTACCGTTCGACGTTACGGTTCGCCGTCAAAAGAAAGCGAAAAAGAGGGACCACCATGGCGTTTAAAATATTTCGTCTCTTCTTTTTTTTATGCTGTTGAATTAAGTTCCAAATACCGAATGCGGTGAAATGTGTTTGTGGTATTATCTACAATGGAATTTTCAAAATATGTAACTATTATTCGGCAAAAGAAGCTTGACCCGTGATGTTGTAAATTTTGTACGTTAAAGTCAAGTCAATACTTCCTATTCAAGTTAAATGATGGCGTTGACAATCGTGAAATTTGTGTTTGCCTGAAATTTAATGGGTTATTCGCATTGTAAGTTTGCAATAAGTTAACTCAATCAAATGCCATAAAGTTTGAATGTAATATTAATGAAGGGATAAGATATTCTCAACAAATGTGGTAAAACAATGTATTGTTCAAATTATCCTATCAAAACCCAGGCAAAAGAATGTAAACCCTATTTTCCTCTTGCAAAACAGACTATTGTTCGTTACCTTGTTCACTGCTTCCAAACATTTCTTATAAGACCTTGGCAAAACAGTATAATGTCCATTAAATTATTTTGGCTTTGCAGCTTTTATGGCATTTTAGTGTATTCGTAAAGAATACATTTTTATAAGCTACATAACCTCAATTGTAGTGTATAAGAAATAGTGTGTTTTCCAGAATGTATATTCAAACAACATTAAGTCGGCTAATATTTTCTTTTGAAAAATAATTGACGTCAGTGCCTGGCACTTGTGTAAAGGACATATTCCAATGTTTCGTTTTGAACTTGGCAGCTCCTACATGAACGGTCTTAGGATTATCCCATCTTATAAACGTACCTTTATAACCGACAATATCCGGTCAGGATCCCAACAACCATGCAAAGGTGCGTTCTGCACAATCTCAAGCATCCTAATGCTGTTTGCTTGTTTGGATGCATCATCGTACCTATAGGCCCCGAAGATTGTTTTGTTGAGGGCTGATTGCTACTTTTTTTTAATCGCGACGGGTGATTATCATGAAAATATAAATTCAATTCAATCCTTTGAGCAGTAGTTTTACATTATTTCGGAGAAACTACCAGAAAATATAATGATTGTCCTGGACGATGCATCCTTATCATGCATGGAAAATGGAAAAGGTGCCAAGTGTTAATATTACCACCTCATAACTGCGAGTTAAATCCTGTAGTGTTGGTGAAGGCACAAGTCAATGGATTGTTGATAAGTGGGAAACCAGATATCTACACGGGAAATAGAAGAAATGCAAGAAGGACGTAATTGAAGAAGGAAAGAGAAAGAGGGTGGCTTAATTGATGATATGGTGAAGCCATTTATTATTTATCCAATTAACAGCAGCAGTGATGGTGAACTTAGCCACATTTCATTAATTGAATAGAAGAAACAAGCTTAAAGCTAGACCTCTTCCTACCGCATTACTTTAATGCGCGCGACCTATGTAAATGTAAACTTTGTTTTTTGTTTTTTTTATTGTGGTTTCCATTCAAACTACTTAATAATTCCTCATGTGGCTTATTTCAATTTCAGTGAATAGCTCTTCCGATGTAAGCTTACTTCCAATCATTTCAAAGCCTGGTCAACAGATGTTTTCATCGCAAATATTAGACCCAACAGTGTTCTCTTGGAGTGAGCATTGTGTTGCCGAACTTCAGAAATAGGTGCCAAAAGATAAAAACGTGAGGATGTGCTTGGTTTTAGTATTTAGGTTCTAGGTCATCTTGGCTATGTAATATATACTTGAAATTATCTTAATATTAAAAAAATAAAATAATAATAATTTAGGGGATATAGAGTACCCCGGACCCCGTTTATTTTTCCCGAAAATAATTTCAAATTATTTTTTAACAAAAAAGAAAAATCTGTTGGTTTCTGAGCTATTAACATCAGTAAAAATCGGGAAAATTAATGAGGACGTTGTACCTTAAAATCGGGGGACTTAGCCGCTAAACAAAATTGTACCATGATACTCTTCCAATCTCTACATTTTCATCGAAATCTGGATTTTCGGATTGCCTCGTGAGTAAGTGATTCAAGAACTTTGTTTCTCTTTCCCGAACGGAAAATTTTGACAAATTTTATTGAAATAAATACGCCACGTGCTATGAATGATGTATTCCATAAAACATTTTTATTTGTAGAAGGTTTATTTACAAACGTAATAATTATAAATAACCTTTAACGCTTAATTATCGGCAAACATTTCTTGTTAACAACTATATAAATATTAATCAAGTCCTGTTATATAACGAAGCGGTTTTAATCTTAATTAACTCCCAATACTAAAATGTTTCCATACCGCACCGTCTCCACTAATATATGAAATTAATAAATCATTCCTAGAAATCGACGGAATAACGTCGACGGAGCTTATCTTATCGATTCCTTTCAAAACGGTCCAATTTAATTTAATCTTACTAAACAAATTTAGGATTGCATTTTATTGCCCCGCCATAAAAAAAAACGATAACATATAATATAAATTCTTTTCCAGTAATACGTTCCCGTCGAGATGATGATCTTTTATTGTAGAGGTACCCGATGGTACCAGAAAAGGAGACGCGAGCGAAACAAATGAAAGAACGAGACGGAGTGGTTCGTACAAATAAAAGAACAGAGGCAGGGACGGGGAACAATGAGGAAAAAGAATAATAATAAAATATGTATATGTATATATATAGAAAACGTTTTGTAATTTTAATGCGTCTGGTTATCTCGTTATTTATCAAATAACGCATTATATATAACGTTAATATCCCCTGCCAGCCGTGCACCACACCCTGATGTAGCTGTTCGTGGCGTGCTTTTACATTAATGCGATACCAATCTTCTAATAATAATAACAATAATATATGAATGAAATACAACAAAAGAGAAACAGTTTGATGCTTGAATGCGTTGCCTGCAATGCGATGCAATAAAAATAAGCAGAGCAATATTTAAAAATCAACAAGACTACATGGGTTCTCCTTTTGAAGGTCTTTTATTTCATTTTTGAAACCACTTTCTTTGTTTCTACCATCAATCGAAATTCTTCTATGCTTATTAGATCATCTGTAGCTTTCGATTTTGCCCTGTTTTCTTGCGTTAATGTACTTGAAATTTCCCTGAATTTGGTGTTCAGCTTGTTCAGGTCTCACTTTCCTTCAATATAAGAGAAAGGAACAACAAGTTCTTCCAACATAAATAAAAAAATCGTATCCTAGCCACATTTCGAAAGTAAGCTATAATCTAAGCTGCAAGTACCCGACCTAACAAAGAAAAATAGTCCCCTTTTAGCTCGATATACTTTTCCCAGCGATGTTCAATAGCTTCGATACCCTGTTTGTAGTGAGCTTCCCAAAATAGCCATCAACCTCACATACCATCTCTTCATTCTTGGCAAATCTTTTCAAGTTTTGAAGAAGAAAATAATCTGAGGAAGCTAACTCTGGTAAACAGGGTGCATGAGGAAGCAAATCGAACTTTAACTCATTGATTTTGGCCACCGCGATAATGGACGTGTGAGATGCGACCGTATTTTCTTAATTTTATTTCTGGTTCATTGTTTTTCCTTTTTGAAGGTGGTAATCAATGAAAATTATCCCAAAAAACTGATTTTGCCAGCAGATAAGGCTTTCTTCTTCTTCTTTGGAGTCAATTCTCCCCTTTCAGCCCATTGTTTCGACTATTCTTTCATTTCGCTCGTGAAGTTATGAACCCATATTTTATCCATGGTTATGAATCGAAACTCGGATTTATTGCTGCGAAACACGCGGATTGAAACATCCTCACGACGCTGTATTTGTTCCATTATGAGTAATCGCGACACCCATCTTGCGCACAGTTAATTCATTCAATATGCGATGTGCAGCACTTTTTAAATTGTCTGCGAGCTCGCGCATTTTTATTCGACGGTCATTCAACACCATTTTATGGAGTTTCTTCACCATTTCTGGCGTGGTCATCTCATTTGATCAACCACTGCGATATTCGTTTTGGCAGCTCGTACGGCCTCGTTTAAACTCTGCCACCCAATATTTTATTGTTTCATATTGGTTGGACTGAGATGGCTTTTAAACAACTATTAAACAACGTAGCGTTTTTAAACTTCTTCAAACTTAAGCTTTATAAGATTGGTATTTTCCACCATATTTTTTTTCGTAACAACAACCGCAATCTATACGTTAGGTCGGGTACTTCTGGGACGACCCTCGTATGAAAGAGTATGCATTGGAAAACTTTGTAATAATCTAAACTTTCATACACTAATGAAATAAAATATTTCCAATTATTTCAACCTTCCAGTTATATCGAAAGTAGTGTAATTTTTTTTTTTTTAAGTGTGGTGGTTGCCAACGGGGTGTATAAGTTTTTTAAGCTTGTCATAACCTCAGAAGCCTTTTAGTGTGTAAGTCAATTTCTTTTAATATTTTTAAAACTTATGGATTACCTAGATTACTACTTTCTTTTTTAAATTTCTCGCTAGATTACAATAGTTTCATTGGTTTCTTTTCTGCTTCAAGAAGAATTAAAATGAAAATTGAATGGGAAGTTGCAAAAGTCGATGTATTATTTGATTTAATTTGATTTCTTAATCTTTGGATTAAATAAAGAAACACACTTAAACCATTCCATGTGATGGCATCGCATTGTTAAAAGTGCCGTATCGTAATATAATGTTGTAAGATGTGCATTTGAGGAAGAGCTTATAAGAAAACCCAGACGTCGATCGTTTGTGGGAGTATGAGGCAGTGGTGGAGGTGGGGATCGAGCGGGCAAGAAAAGGAGTAGAAGAGAGGAAGAAAAAAGGAAGATTCGAAAGCCACATAACGGACGAGACGTACGGATAAAGCTATTAGAAGCAATATAAAATGGGAGGATTATAAACTTGTATCATCTTTAATAGCTAAGTTTATGTGCGCGCGGATATTGAACGATGAATATCGTCTTTCTTATAAATATAAAAACGGGAATACTCCCTCCATCGCGTCGTATTCGGTGATATTTGTAGAGGCTTTAGACCCACTGTTCCATGCGTTAAAGCTGACTGCTACTGTCTCACGCTAGTAGCAGTTTATGCGATCGTAACTGTGTTTGTAATAGCACAAAAATTTTCCATTTACAGTGAGTATGGTGGTGGATGAACTATAGATCATTGTTTTTAAATCTTGATCGAATCAAGTGATACTACCAGGCAAATGCTTATTTACACGAACAATATTTGCTATTAAAATTTCCTATGTTTGGTCTTGGAGAATCAGATGGCGTTTTGATCACCTTAGCTTTATTATCTGTAGTTACTATGGTCGATCTAAATTTGTTACAACATTGTAGTTGGTGCAAATTAGGGTAATTCCACGCAAGAAATTTGTTGTCTTTTTTGTTCAGGCAAAGTATGTCACATGATATAGATCCCCATCCAGAATTTATGTTAGGTTATGTTTGTAACCCGTAAAAATAGATCGAAATTTTCAGCGGTTACTATCCAGTTTTTATTCGAAATAATTTCCTATTTTAGAAGGTAAGATTTAAGTAGTAGCCAACGGTTGTTTACTTTCATGCTCTGTGTTTTATTTCAAACATTTGAGTTCTTTTTTTATTTTAGGTAATAGGATTCTTTAGCAGAAAACAGTTGCGTATTTTACGATTCTGTAATGCATTACTTTCAATTTATAGGCCGCAGATATCTCAAAGTGGATACACCCGGTACCATTAAATAATCGCCACTGACGTGTATGACGATCGCGGTTGAATTTATGA